>SKCR01018202.1:0-20367 GCA_019454045.1 Zanthoxylum bungeanum | reverse complement strand
ATAAAACATCACTAATAGTATTAAAATTGAATTTTAGATACTAAGTGTGATACATAAATATATGTACTGATGTGCAGAATCTGCTATGAGCAGGATACTGACTTCAATGAGATTAATCTGCGAATAGGAAACGGGACCACAGTCGCTGTTTTAACCGTAGATACCTAAGTTTAGGAACTACCCTTCGGGTATGTACTTAAATTAGGAAACTGTTAAAATGTAACTAGTTTGACTAGAAACATTTATCTCTATATCGTGTATAACTTGTTGCGAGTGTACCTTTATATTCTAGAACACTAAAGTGTTTTATTTTATAAAGATGATATTGAGATTAACACATTAGATGTGAATAACAGTATTTATATTTTGAATATAAATAAATCTCAAACATATAACGTGACAAACAAATAGCTCAAACTGATTTGATCAGAAGAAACATATTGTGCCATTGTTGTCTGGGACACAATGAAACAAGACTCATATATCCACACTTTTGAAGAGTGGGTACTCGGACTGATTTGATTCCATTCAAATGAAGTCTACGAATCTAGTTTATTGGGCAAAGTGCCTAAAACACCTTTACTTGGTAAAAGTGTAAGTGCTACTAATCTATTAGCCCTTGTTCATAGTGACATAAGTGGGCCCATGTCTAGCTAGGCTAGAGGTGGATATGAATATTTCGTGACCTTTACGGATGTGGCATCGCATTATGGTTGTGTTTCTTTTTGAAGAACATAAATCGGAAACTTTTAGAGTTTCGCCACGAAATAGACAAACAGATCGGCTAAAGTATTAAAACATCATGGTTTGACCATGATGAAAATACTTAAGCAATAAGTTTCTCAAATACTTGAAAGAGTATAGTATTCTTTCAATGAGGACTCCTCCCGGAACACGTCAGTTTGACGGTGTGTCCGAACGGAAAAATAGAATTTTGTTGGACATGATAAGGTTAATATGAGTCGCTCTGAGCTACCATTTTTCTTCAAAAGATAAGCATTAATAGTGCAATACTTATTTTGAATAAGATTCCATGAAAATCTGTTTGACAGACTTCATATTAGATATGAACAGTAAAGAAACCAGGTTTTCTCATTCCTGTTGATTTGGGAATGCTAAGCATATGTTTGGATGATACCAAACAAGAACCCAAATTGGATAAGTGCCAATTGTAGGTTATCCTGGGAAACCAAAGTATAATACTTATACAACTCACTTGAGAACAATGTAATGTTGCTCACCATGTGGTTTTCCTAAAAGGAATACCGATATGCAGTGGTAAGTGGGAGGATAGTAAAACTCGATGAAAATCGGAGTTATACTGTTCAAGGCACCAAGTCCTTAATGGAACACGAACAGTTCATCATGGATGAAACTATACTAGTAATCTTCGAATACTCAAGAACCGCGTAGATCGGAGAGAGTCAGAAAATAACCTGGGGTATGGGTTTCTGATCTCACCTCATAAAGATGTCAATCTTTTGAGAAATACCAACTGACTACGTATGAGGAAGTGATACAAAGTATCGACTCCCTATTATGGCAAAGTGCCATGAGTCCGAAATGGATTCCATGTATATCAACTATGTTTGGACACTAGTTGTTGTACCGCAAGGCATTGTGCCCATTGGTACTATATAAGTCTTTAAGGAAGACATACGTGGATGGCAGCATACCAACGTACTAAGCTAGGCTTGTAGTGGAAAGGTATCGTTATCAACATTGTGTTGATTACAATGAAACCTTTTACCTGTTGCCATGGATAAATCCATTTGGATAATACTTGCTGATACTGCATGTTTCATTCATGAAATGTGGCTGTTGAACGTCAAAAATCGCTTTCCTTAAACGGAAACCTCTTTGGAGGATGTTTATAACATCCTGACGGTTTTGTCGTACAAAAACTAGCAAACAAGATTTGCAGGTTATTCGATCCATGTTTGGATTGAAGCAAGCATTAGGTTCTTGGAACTATCGTTTTGATGTAATCATAATAGTGTATGATTTGATTCAAAACGCATATGATTCTTGTGTATATAAGGAGGTTAGTGGGAGCGCACTAACAATGATGTCCTAAATAATGATGATATGTCATTTCTTGGAAATGATATTCCCATATTATAATTGGTGAAAGCTTGGCTTTCATGAAAACTCTCCGTAGAATTCTTGGGAGAAAGACCTTTATTCTAGGAATAAATATCTACTGTGATAGATTTAAAGTTGTTAACACTCTCTGAGAACTCGTACATTGAAAAATGTACGTGACCTGGTGTCTCATACGCTTTGAGCATATGGGGTCACAAACAGGTCAATCCTAGTGATAGTCACTGGATTGATAATAAGAACATCCGTTAGTATCTTAGAGAACTAAGGATGATGTCTTAAACTATAGAGATGGAGAACTTGAAGTGACTGGGATCACTGTTGCAAGTTTCCTAACCGATTAAGCGACTAAAAGTCGTAACAACGGAACTATACAGTTTGAATAATGGTACAGTGAGCATGAAATCTTCCAAGCAAGATGTTGTTGCCGTATAAACAACAAATGCGGGTTATTGCTGCGGTTGAGGCAGCAATAGAAGCCATCTGGGTCATTAACAAATCTTATTAGATTAGATATAGTTCTGTTAGCAGATGAGCTAGGCTACAGCGCAGAATAAAGAATTAATGGTCTCATCAACGATCCAGATATATACTTCGACTATTCATCTGATTCGTTCGGATCATACATTGTGGCGATGTGATGATCGAATAAATTGCATCAGACGATAATCATACAAATCCGCTGACGAAAGCCTTTCCTCAGTAGTTTGAGCGAACCGTACATAGTTCAGGTGTAAGACACTCGAGTGACTGGCTATAGGCCAAGTGGGATATTGTTGGACAATTATGACCCATAGCGTCACTATTTGTATAGATCATGGTGTTGTTGTACAAATTAACTATGTGACAAGGAGATTGCGCTCTTATCATTTGTGATTAGATCACCTAGATGTATAAATGATAGGAGGTCCCTATGATTAGTTCCTGGATTGAGATGATATGAGACAGTATCAGTCATCGAAAGATTAATCATTAAATATCCCTAGTCGTAGTATTATCGAGACTGGACATCGATAATGCAGAATAGACTAGTATTGCACTTGTGCGCGTTGTGGGAGCACAACGGCATAGTTCTCATATATTTAAGTATTGGATACTTATGCAAGTGTGATAGGAGGTTGTGTTTACCGATGGTACGGAAACAGCTTCGCTCTGGATAGACCCCTCGGAATTCCATCGGTAGTATGACTATGTATCTATGGAAGTCCGATATCAGGGTAGGTGTATTTGGTCTTAACCTGAGACTTGCATCGCTAATACTTGCGACAATCGTATGCTTTAGTTTTGGTCGTCCAGGGCTTTAACTGGTTTTGTGTACGACTCTGCTGGGTATATTGAGAATCATAGTGTATTGGGTGTGATGTCAAGATTGAAGTATCACTCCAGTCATAGTGGAGATGATGTCACGTAGGATACGGTACTAGTGCTCTTAAGTACTGCAGTCATCGGGATATTATGACTAGTCATGTATATCCGATAATAGAGACTAGTTACCAGACATCCGACATGTGCTTCGTACGGGGCAGACACAGTTCCAGCCCCAGGCCTAGCACGTGACATTCGATACTGGATCTCCATACACGATACTACGTATACTACGCCTGACATAGATTATATATTCCAGTAAGAATATTTCTGGAGAATTGGGTAGGCACGGCTTTGCTAGAAGCCAACCATGTCTTGTAAATTGGTAAGCACGTGGTACGAGGTAAGCACGTATTCGGATAATCCGATGACCGTATTTACTACCAACATATCCAAGGATCTCTTGGGTCGCTTCCCAAAGATTCACCGATGACAGTTGATTTAATTAGAATTAATCTGGGATTAATTAAGAGAGAGAATTAATCTGGGATTAATTAAGAGAGAGAAATTAATCTGGGATTAATTGAGGTATTATTTAATCTGGGATTAAATGTGTTCGGAAGAGAGAGAACGCGATTAATTTGGATTAATCGGTAAAATAAATTTAATAGTTAAATTTGATTTTTCTATTTTATTTATTCGTATGGGCTAAAATTAATATATCGGATATATTAATATGAATTGGATTTCATTACGAAATTAAAGTCGGACTTTAATATGAGAACGAATTAATTTGGAAATAATTCATAAACGACGTTCGTAATATATTTGCGAGGCATCGTTATTTAATTAAATTAGATTTAATTGTTTAACGACGAAAGTTCTTTAATCAGATTAAACGGATCCGAGCCGCGGCAAATGTTCATAGAGACATTTTGATTTTTGAGTTCAAAATGGTGGGGCCCACTTCACACATGTCACACATGTGAAGTGGTGGTTGGAAAATGGTTGACATTTATGCCAAAACCACTTACTTTCCAACTACTTGGTTTAGGTTAAACCAAGACTCCAACTACATGGTTTTGGTGAAAAGGGTAAATACCCTTTAACAAAACCCTAGCCCCCTCTCTCTCTTCACAATTGTAATACAACACTTGAAACAAATGAAAACCCTAATACTAAGCAAAATGGGCGTGAACCTCTCCTTCCCTCTCTTTGATTTTGTGGCAAAATCAAGTTAGCTAGCACTTCAACAAATCAACAAAGGTGATAGGGAAACCACTTCAAGAGTTGGAATCAACACTCAAAGCTTGGAATCAACAAGGAAGGATCTTGGAGATCTTCAACTCAAAGCTTGGAATCAACAAAGGAAGCATCTTGGAGATCTTCTTCTCAAAATTTTAAAAGCTCAAATCCATTCAATGTAAGTAATTCTGCAACTTATTTTGAATTTATGAACATGTTTTCATGCTTATTAGATCATTGGCATGTTCTAGAACACTAACAGCAACTCCATGCAGGTCATGAGAGTTAGAAGAAATGAACAATGGGGAGATCCAGCTTAGAGTTGAAATGGCGAGACATTGGATGTCAATGCCATAGGAACAATTATTCTAGATCTCCCTAATAAATGTATATGACTATTATTATGTACCTTTTCTTATCAGAAAAATAATATCATTACCGATATTGATAAAGAAGGATATAAATAAATATTAAGATGGTGTTTTATGTTTTATGATAAAAATAATCATTTGATATGTGAATATTCTTTATCTAACGGTTATTATGTCTTAGAAAAATATAGAGATGTCTTTAATATATAGGAAAATACAAGTAAAAGATCTGAATTAAATAATTCTGAATTATGGCATATGCGATTGGGCCACATAAGTGTTAGACATCTATCAAAAATGGTTAATGATTGTTTGATTGAAAATCTTACCTTAAATCCTTATCCAATTTGCGTGTCATGTATCCAATGGAAAATGACAAATGCCTCATTTCTTGGTGTTGGACACCGTGCTGATGACGTTTTGGAGCTAATACACATTAATGTCTGCGGTCCATTAAATCATGCTACTCATGATGGTTCAACATACTTCGTGACTTTCATGGATGATAAGTCAAGATATGGATATGTCTATTTGATGAGACATAAATCGAAAATATTTGAAAATTTCAAAATATTCCGAAATGAAGTATAAAAATAAACCAGGAAATTCATCAAATGCTTTCGATCAGATCGAGATGGTGAATTCATGAGCGACGAATTCAGAATTTATTTAAGGGAGAATGGGATTTTCGCCCAATATAGCCCACTAGGAACTCTTCAACACAATTGTGTGTCTGAGCGGAGAAATCTTACTTTATTGGATATGGTGCAATCTATGATGAGCTATACAGATCTTCCATATTACCTTTGGGGTTACGCTTTACTTACTGTTGGCCACATACTTAACAGAGTTCCATCGAAAGTTGTTTCTACAACCCCATATCAGATATGGTACGGTAGAAATCAAAGTCTTAGATATTTAAAGATTTGGGGTTGTCTTGCATACGTTAGAGTTGCGCAGTAGGATAAACTAGCGCCCATGGGTTATAAGTACATGTGCATTGGATATCCTGAAAATTCTTTGGATATCAATTATATGATTCTGAGCAACAAAATGTAATTATTGCTCATTTTGCCACTTTTTTGAAAAAGAATTTTTGAGAGAAAGTGGGAATTGTAGAAAGATTGAACTTGATGAGTTTGATCCCAATATTAAGGAACCTAATATGGAAAAAGAGATCCAATTAAGTGAATGATCTACAACACAGGTTCTATGTAAGTCGAATAGATTATCAAGGCCTCCTGAGATACTATTTTTAACATCTGATGCGAGCCTTGATATTCTCCTCTTGGAGGAAAATGACAGGAAGCCATGGATATCGATTCGGGAAAATGACATGAAGCCATGAAGTCTGAGATTGATTCTATGCATGAAAATTAAGTCTCGGACTTAGTTAAACTTCCTAGAGGAGTTTAACATATTGGTCGTAAATGGGTCTATAAAAGGAAGCGAGGGTTCGATGGAAAAGTGGAAACCTTTAAGACCCGACTAGTAATGAAATGTTACACTCAACGTCCTAGGATTGATTATAAGAAAACTTTTTCGCCAGTAGCCATGCTAAAATCCATTAGAATTCTTTTAGCCATTGTTGCATATCATGATTATGAGATATGACAGATGAATCTGAAAATCACTTTCCTAAATAGATTCCTTGAGAATGATATCTATATGGAACAACCAGAGGATTTCGTATCCAGTGAGACTTCAAACTTGGTTTGTAAGCTCCAAAAGTCTATTTATGGTCTCAAACAGGCCTCCCAAAGTTGGAATCATCGTTTGATGAGATAATTAGATTATCTAGATTCATCAAGAACAAGAAAGAATCATGTGTTTATAAGAAAGTTAGTGAGAGCATGATAGTATTCCTTGTTTTGTATGTAGATGATATATGTATCATTGGAAATGATTTAGGAGTGATGCAAAGTTTGAAAGCCTACCTTTGCAAGAACTTCTCAATGAAAGACATGGGTGAAGCTTCCTATATAATGGGTATAAGGCTCTACTGCGATAGAGTTAGGAAGCTTATAGGGTTGTTGTAATCGACGTACCTAGATAAAATGTTATAAGGGTATGGTTTTACCGACTGTAAGGCAGTAAATGTACCTTTCCGATATGACATACATCTTTCGAAGAAAATGACACCTCAGTCTGAAGAAGATAGAGTTAGAATGTCTAATTTGTCATATGATTCTTGTATTGGAAGTATTATATAGGATATGCTATGTACAAGACTTGATATCAGTTTCGACATTAGTGTTACTAGCCGATATCAATCTGATCTAGGTAATGATCATTGGATAGCCGTAAAACATATCCTGAAATATCTTAAGGGTATTAAGGATAAGTTTCTCATATATGGAGAAGATGAGGTATAAGTCAAGGGTTATATAGACTCCGACTTCCAAGGAGATTGAGATAATAGAACTTCTACATTCGGATACATATTTACCCTTAATGGCGGTGCGGTTAGTTGGTGATGTTCAAAGCAAAGCTCAACAGCTGATTCCACCACTGGGGCAGAATTTATAATGGCTTCGGAAGCTGCTAAGGAAGCTATCTGGATTAGAAATTTTATCACAGAGCTTGGCATTATGCCTAGTATTGTGGATTCGATACCACTATATTGTGATAATAGCGGAGCCATTGCGTAGGCTAATGAGCCGATGGCGCATTCCAAGTCTAAACACGTGGATAGAAAATATCACATGATTAAAGAGATTATTGAACTAAAAGACATAGTGGTCTTGAAGGTTCAAGGAATAGATAAAATATCAGACCCGCTTACTAAAGCCTTACCTCTGAAGTTATTCAATAAATATGTGGAGGAGATGGGACTACGGTACCATCCGGATTGGCAATAAGCAAGTGCGAGTTTGTTAGAGTTGGTTCTTGGAGCGCCAATCCGAATAATATATTGTACATTATATTTTATTATTTATTAATAAAATAATTATATTTTCATTTCAAACCTTATTAATGGTAATGTCATTATGCATATTAGATTGATATATAAAAATGTTAAGAATGAAATAGACCTTAGAATAGTTATGTAGTAATACTGGACACTGGGTGGTCCGACATTGGGATAATATTACTATTATAAACTATTCTTAAAGTAAATATTTCTAGTCGTTGGTTTCGGAATACGGTCGAATTCCTATTGTTGGGGCGAATGTGGAACCCATAGGGTCAGATCGATTCCCCACTCAGCGGAAGTGGGTCTAACCCATGGATATCTAGCATGGTTGTATATTAAAATATTTTAAGTAAAATACATTTCGTTTTGAGTCCGTAGGATAAAACGGGGACCAAAACGGAGTTCGAAAACTCCAGAGTAGAGAAAGTGAAGTATCAGTGTTCATCAGCCTTCTACACTTCACGAAACAAAGGCTTGGGCGTCGCGACTCCCCAAACTGCGAGAGCTAACGTCTCCACATCGCGAGGTTCCTAGGTCTGATGCTTGGTGTCGCGATGCTGGAAGGTCAGAGTTAGGATGTTTTCATGTGTAAAATATTGGCAGAGAGTATTTTCACATTCAAACTAATTCTAAACACTTCTAAATTTCTCCTAATACTTCAATACACCTAAAAACTAATTTTAACATCAAAACAACCATCAACACATGTTATACAACTAACATACACGTATTCTAAATATATATATGTATTTGTTTGAATTAAAACACAAACCAAAATAGAATCCCGCAATGAAATGACTCATGAATAATTCTAGGTCACTCAAAGGTGGTCAAGTGATTCTAGAATGGTAGCCATAGCTCTAATCTTTAATCTAAAGTTCCAAACTCTTATTAATTATTTCATGTCCAACATGAACATCTTTGACCCAATTACAAGCATATTATGTGTTTATACTTCTAAAGCATCTATACACAATTCATTTGCCTAATTTCAACTTTAAGCTATGTTATTATGCATCCAATACATAATTCATCATTATATGTCTTATTAATGATAAATCACTAATGAATAACATAACTTAAGAGAAGATCAAACTTACCTAGCAGGCTTGATACAAATATCCAATCTCATTCTCGTTGTTGAAATGATTGGAGAACTTCCAAGGTTTAGCAAGCTTGACTCCAAGATCCAATCATGATTCCAATGCTAGCAAGTTTCACTCCAAGATCCAATCTTTATTTCTCCTTGTTGAAATATTATAGAGATTTTTCAAAGGTTCTCTAAACACTTCTCTAACTTAGGATAA
This sequence comes from Zanthoxylum bungeanum, assembly GCA_019454045.1. Lineage (NCBI taxonomy): Eukaryota > Viridiplantae > Streptophyta > Magnoliopsida > Sapindales > Rutaceae > Zanthoxylum > Zanthoxylum bungeanum. The sequence goes on along the minus strand of SKCR01018202.1, from coordinate 11,119 downwards.
TTTTTCTAACACTTGCTTGTTTTAGTTTTTTAAGCTTGATTAAAACCTTTGCTCAATTTTGCTAATCAACTTTTATGTGGGATTAATCTAATTTGTCCATGTATGTATAAATAAGTGCGACTAATCATCTTTGTCTCCCACTTGATTTAATTCAATTAAATCAAGACAAAATTCAAATAATGGATTAGTTACATGTCTTCCACTTGATTTAATCCAATTAAATCACGCCAAATACACCTATAATTACATATTTATAATTATCAAAATATCCTCAAATGGTAGGGATATTTATGAATTTATAATTAAGCCCTTTTGTATTGAATTCATCCAATTAGGTCAAAGTAAATAATCAATGTTATCCAATAACACTTGATTATCTTAGTTGATAATTATAATATTGAATATTATTATTATCAAAAATAATTGGCTACCCAAGTGCTCAACGAGTACACTTCATATTGAGGAACTCTCTAAGTCCAAACATGTTCGTCATATAAGCCAAGCTAATATGTACGCAATTCGGCCACCTCCGAATTCGTGAAGAACATGAAAGACCATTCTGAACTATTCAAGTCGAGGTCATCACATGTGTTTAACAATTCCACCGTCATAAGCTATCCGAGTTGGGCTTAGGAAATATAGAATACACTGTCAAGTTTCCGAGGCGCACATCTCATGTCAACATGTCCACGATTCTTTACAACTAATGCGATCCAACCTAGGTGATCGGCTTTAGCTAAAGTCTTTAAGAATCGTGACTTACTCACATGGATACCTAAACCCCATTATGGTACACATACAGGCCGACAGATCCTATCTTGATACGCACTTGATTAATGAGTGCATCGGTCCACACCCAACGAACATCTAGAGGCCAGACCATGAAACGTTTCTGACATATATGGCATCTAAGTGTGGAGGATCTCAAACAAAATTAATCTTATCCTATAGTCAAATGATCACATATACTAATCGACTCAAGAATATTCCTATTGACGGTGGTGTGTACTTCCAACTATTAGGAATCACATGTGTGTAGAACTATACAATTTTAGTAGATCGAAATGAATTTCTTTATTTAACGGATATTATACGAAACTCATTTCTATCTGGGTCCAGTACTATATGATCACATCATATAAGGTGCCTTCATTCTCATGTCTCCACATGGACGATCCCGGATCAAGGTCGCTATTCAAATATAGAATGGACCGCAGCTATAGATAAACCACAAATAAAGTACCCTCTTTGTTTGCTATATATGGACTATTTTAGATTACTAGTTTCAAAATTAAATCCTCATGTGTATGACACTCATACACTAAGTCTGGAGGTACATGAGTAATCTAGGGTATACAAAATAATTTACAATATGCGATATTAAACAAACACTTTGATAAATGAATAATTACATTACATGAAGTTCTAGAGCATATATCCCAACAATCTCCCACTTACACTAGAGTAAATGGGACATGTCACATAACTCTAGACCATCTTGGTGACCTTCAAACACTTTAGATGATAAGGTCTTTGTAAGCGGATCAGCCAGCTTATATGCGGATGCAATCTTCATGACAGTAATGTCTTCTCTCTGCACTATCTCCTTGGTGAGATGATATTTTCTCTATGTATGCTTTCCCCTCTTATGGCTCATTTGTTCTTTGGAATTCGCCATTACACCACTATTATCGCAATAAAGTGTGAATGGTTTATTTATATATGGAACAACTTCCAGATCTCCCAAGAACTTCCAGAGCCAGACTGCTTCCTTAGCCGCTTCACAAGATGCTACATACATAGCCTCCATGGTGGAGTCAGTGATACAATATTACTTAATACTCCTCCACATAATGGCTCTGCCACCTAGGGTAAACACCGATCCAGATGTTGATTTCCTAGAATCAACATCCACTGAAAATTTGAGTCTGTATATCCACTTAGGATCATATCCTCTCCAGAATACACAAGCATATAATTTCTCGTTCTCTTAAGATACTTGAGAATATGTTTCACAACCACCCAATGATCCAATCCTATGTTAGACAGAAACCTACAGAATACACCTCGGTCTTGTACATAACATGGCATACATGAGACTACCAACTGTTGAGGCATATGAGATATTTCTCATTTCCTCAACTCATTGAGGTGTCTTAGAAGACTGTTCCTTTGACAAATGAATTCCATATCGGTAAGGCAATTGCCTTTCTTGGAATTCTGCATCCCAAATCGCACAAGGATCTTGTCGATGTAGGATGCCTAAGACATAACTAACAGTCATTTCTTGCCATCCTGAAGAATCTAGATCCCAAAGACATAATTGGCCTCTCCCAAATCTTTCATTTGGAATTGGTTAGCTAGCCAGGTTTTCATGTCCAACAATATCTTTACATCATTCCCAATGAGTAAAATATCATCGACATATAAAATGAGAAAAACCACATTCCCATCAATGACACATTTTTATACACAAGGCTCATCAACATTCTACTCAAAATCATAAGACTTGATTGTGGTATCAAGTCTTATGTTCTAAGATCGAGATTCTTGTTTGAGTCCATAAATGGTCCTTTACAACCTGCAAACCTTTTGCTCTTGACCTTGGGTTATGAACCCCTCTGGTTGTACCATATATATACATTCATCAAGATTACCATTTAAGAATGCAGTCTTGACGTCCATTTTCCAAATCTCATAGACATGATATGCGGCTATGGACAGAAGAGCACGGATGGATTTGAGCATGGCTATTGGCGATAAAGTTTCCTCATAGTTAACTCATTCTTTCTGGGTATAACCCATGGCCACTAGCCTAGCCTTGAAGGTGTATACCTTCCCATTTGCTCCCCTCTTTCTTTTGTAGATCCATTTGCAACCTATGGGATTTACTGTTGGACAATTATGACCCATAGCGTCACTAATTGTACAGATCACGGTGTTGTTGTACAAATTAACTATGTGACAAAAGAGATTGCACTCTTATCATTTGTGATTAGATCACCTAGATATATAAATGATAGGAGGTCCCTATGATTTGTTCCTGGATTGAGAATGATATGAGACAGTATCAATCCACGAAGGATAAATCATTAAATATCCCTAGTCAGAGCATTATCGAGATTGGACATCGATGAATGCGTAAAAGACTAGTATTACACTTGTGCGCGTTGTGAGGGCACAACGGCATAGTTATCATATATTTGGGTATAAGATACTCATGCAAGTGTAATAGGAGGTTGTGTTTTGCCGATGGTATGGGAAACAGCTTCGCTCTGGATAAGACCCCCTCGAAATTCCATTGGTAGTATGACTATGGGTCTATGGAAATCCGAAATCAGTGTAGGTGTATTTGGTCTTAACCTGAGACTTGCACCGCTAATGCATACGACAATCAATATACTTTGGTTGAGGTCGTCCAGGGCTTTAATCGGTTTCTATGTACGCCAATTCTGGGCATATCAAGAATCGTAGTGTGTTGGGTGTGATGTCAAGACGGAAGTTTCACTCCAGTCATATGGAGTTGATGATCACGCAGGGATACAGAACTGGCTCTCTAAATAAGGTTGCAACCGTCGGGATTATATGACTTGGTCATGATTATCCGATATTAAAGAGACTAGTTGCTCGTTATCCAATATATGCTTCGTACGGGGCAGACACTGTACCAGCCCCAGGCCTCGCATGTGATCATCCGATACTGGATAGAAATACGCAATACTACGTATACTACGCCTGATACAGATCATTTATTCCTGTAAGGATATTTCCGGAGAATTGGGTAGGCATGGCGCTTTGCTAGAGGCCAACCTTATCTTGTAAATCGGTATAAACGTAGTACGAGGTACTTACGTGTTCGGATAGTCTGACGACCGAATTTACTGCCAACATATCCGGGGATCTCATGGGTCGCTTCCCAAAGATTCACCGATGACGTATGACTCGCACTCTAAATTAATCTGGGATTAATAAGATGAGAGAGAAAATTAATCTGGGATTAATTCCCGAGATATTTTATCTGGGATAAAATATCAATTAAAGAGAGATAACGATTAATTTGGAATTAATCGGTAAATTAATATATTTGATATATTAAACGAAATGGATTTCGACGCGAATTAAAATTGGATTTTAATTCGGGCGAACGAATTAATTTAGAATTAATTCGTTAGCGACGTGAATAGTGATTTCGCTAGGCGTAATCATTTAATTACGACGCAACAGAAAATTCGTTAATCTGGAATTAGCGAAACGTGCCCGAGATTATTTGCGAGTTCATTCGCATTTCGAATTCGAGTGCGGCACGTTAAATCAAGTGTCAAATCGCTAGTCGCATCTAGCGTCACATCAAGCGTCAAATCATGTCACTTTGAGTGATGTGACAATTGATTGGATTGATTGATCGATATGACTTGATGTGATATGATAGAAGTGGTTGGGCTTTAATGGTTTGACTTTAAAAGCCAAATTCAAATGAAATTCATTTGAAATTCAAATGTGTGTATATAATACAAAAATTTGGAAACCAAACACAACATTCTATCTTCCTCTCTTCTCTCTCATTCTCACGCCCTTAGGGCCAAAAACACTCACTGGTTTGCATCAAAACCGTGAGCAGTAGTGAAGCTTGGAGTGTGATTTTGTGGCAAAATTACAAGTGCTAGCACACTTACGAGACATGCGAAGGTGATAGGGAAGTCCACCCATGAGCCGGGAACCATTCGACGAAGCTTGGAGCTTGACGAAGGAACTCAAAATGGCCGAACCAGTGAGGACAGTGGACTGCACTGCCAACGCCAAAACAGTGAGCAGAATTTGATTTTTGTTGCCTCCGCGTCGCTCAACCGTTCGATGTAAGTATTCTGCGACTTCTCGAATGTATTCGCATATGTTTCATGCTTGATTTATTATCCTTGGGACCTAGATAATCTCCAACAATGGTATCAAGAGCTTGGTTGAAAGCATTAAATTGATTTAGGGCTTAAAATTGGGCAAACTTGATTTTGAGCATGATTAATGAAATTGGATTGATTAGTATGCTTAAATGTGTTTGAATTAAGGATTGATTGGATCAATTTGTTGAAATTAAGTTTGGAACATTTTTCCCCAATTTTTTCATGTTGGCCGAATTGGTCTAGCCCTAATATGTCTTGGGATTTTTGATTTTTGACAATTGGATGTGTTGGAAATCATTCGGGATAATGATTTAATGTCGATTGTGGAATTAATTGGATTGAATTCGAATCGGACGTAAAATCCCCAAATTACCGAGAGCATTAGAAGCATGATTGGGTTTGATTTTTTATTAATTTGTGTTGGACACTAATTGATGTAAATGAGCATGATTAATTAGCCTAATTTGTGTTTTGGAAATATTGATTTGGGTGATTAATTATGTTAATACACTTTAGTTTAATTAAATGGGAAATTTGGAATTTTTGTGTTTAATTAAATTGGGCTTGAAATTGTATTTGGGCTTAAATGTTGTTATTGGGCTTAATGGGCTTTGTTGTACAAAGTTGGGTTTAGGCAAAATTGGTTGGATCCAATTGGGCCCAAAACCGCATCCATAAAGCCGAAATGCGACAAATGGACCTTTAAAGTTTAATTGGGCCTAATGGGCCAAGATTGATTTCTAGGCTTATGGGGTAACTCCCGGATTGGATTTTGGTTATTCGATTTGACCCAAGTTGACCAAAAGTCCACGCCTTAAGAAATTAATTAAAAGCCCATTGGACTTTAATTAAATTGACGTTAGACGTTAATCGGGCTTTGAGACCCGTAAGGAATAAGTTTGGAATTTAAGTCGTAAAAGGTTTATTAATAAAGTGTAATATTTAATTTGGAATTAAATAGTGAATTAGAATTAAACACAAATTGAATTGGATTTAATTGTGTAGTTTAATTTAATTCGAGAATTCATACTTTAAGTACTTATTCGCAAAAACGAGTTTGACTCGAACAAAATCAAATCGTTGTTTGAAAATTGGATGATCACTAATTATCATATTAATTAATTTGATTAGATTGATTGATAACATGCTTGTGTGAATACATGGTTGCGATGCATGAATAATGTATATCGGATGGATATTAGATGGGTGAGGCAATTTTAGAAATTGTTGTAATAAATTCGATTTATTAATTGGACCTGCGTGTCCAGCCTTATTACCTCTCTATTCTTTGTATTCTCTTCTCACATATTCCCCTCAATGTAAATGAGGTTTCTTTAGAAGTGTAGTGTAACGGGTAGAAGTAATACATGTGCTAGCTGGAGAGAGAAAGGGAGAGATTTTATCTAGGATCAATGTGTACAATATCCATCCGCATATCATTATTATTTTTCTTATACGCGCTTTATTATGTGTTTAGAATGCATGTTTAAGGGTGTATGATGATGAGACCTTAACAAAGATAATAAATTGGTTGCCAATTTGCACTCGAAAAACCCTCACAAAATATTAAGCGTGTTTCCTTCCATTGAGTGATTCTCACTCAAGATCTAAGACGACATTGGTTTGTTGGCCAAAGTCAAGGCCTTTGTCTGTCGAAGATGTGTTTGAATCACGAAGGCTTTGTTACATGTCAGTGTCTTGTCCAAGTTGTGGTTTGTTGGCCAAAGTCAAGACCACTTCTTGTCCATCGACATTGATTACGAAGCTTTCCATGGTAATTGGGTCGCGCTTGGCTGGGATCACTAAGTTTGTTGTGCCAAAGCCAAGGCTTAGTTGATTCAGAGGAAAAAGGTTAGGTAATACATTGGATGTATTGGCATATATAAAATATATGTTTTGGACTTGGATGTCCCCCTACCGGATCTAGGAATTGGATTGGATCCAATCGATCTTAGAGATCTACCTAGTTAATTATCATACAATTTGTTGGCCAAAGTCAAGATTGTGTGATATTTAACGGGATCCTAGCCCACTAGGAAACGCGGTTTCCCGAGTACTCGACAGAGGGTTAGAGGCTCGCCGAAAAATAGTGGGAGGCAAGAATTGAATTTGCAATACTCGTTTAATTACTTGCCATACGCGCTCAAATCAAATATCATTCGTCGTTATAAATTAAATGTTAGTTGGACTAATATTTAAATGTTGTTTTAATAAATAGTTGGACTATATTCAAACTATTCATTTATAGTTGATTTTATAATTGGATTATATTAATCAATATAATTGATTTTAATCTATTAAATTATAGTTGATTAAATAGTTGGACTATTGTAATCATTATAATAAATAGTACCTAAATCGTTGATTAAATAGTTGGACTATTAGAATCAAGATATAAATTGAAAGATTGACGTTTAATACATAATCCTAGGGAAAATGTGTTTAAATGGTTTAATTTTCAAATTGGGAATAAATTTCAGGATGGTCTTGAAAAATAATAAGTTACTTTATTTGATAAAATAACATATTATGCCTAAAGCCCGGAGTTAAGCAAATAATAGAGCATAATCTTTGGAAGATTAATGTGATGATAACTTTGGTGCTTAATCCATTATACTTACCGCAGTATACTTCTTAATTTCTGAATCAGAACTAAGGATTAGATCCTTAAAGTATGATAAAGGAATTGAATGATCTTCATAAATCTATTTTTAGATTTTAGAAGTACTAATATTGCAATAGTAAACTCTTGGAGGGTAATGACTATTCTCAAGGAGATAAATTCAAAACTTTGCAATTAGGCAAGTAGCGCTAGTCGCACCTTACTTCGATATTCTAAAATGCCAAGGCTTGGCCAAAGGCTTCTGGAGTGTTGAAATGGGCAAAGGCAAAATCATTATAATCTTTTAGAAAGATAAAGGACATATCCCAAAATGTCTTACTAATTGTGGCAAACGGGATCGCGGAAGCGTGACTGCCTTTTGGACAAAGCAGACATGAAGGAATAGAAGACGAGCAAGGCTCTGACTTCAAATATGTTTGTCATAATTATGTTCACTACTAGTATTGAAATTGGATTTTAGATACTTAGTGTGATATATATATATATATATATATATTGACAAACAAATAGCTCAAACTGATTTGATCAGATGAAACATATTGTGGCGTTGTAGTCTAGGACATAATCAAACAAGACTCGTATATCCACACTTTTGAAGAGTGGGTACTCAGACTGATTTGATTCCAATCAAATAAAGTCTACGAATCTAGTTTATTGGGCAATGTGCCTAAAACACTATTTACTTAGTAAAAGTGTAAATGCCACCAATCTGTTAGCTCTAGTTCATAGTGAAGCAAGTGGGCCCATGTCTAGCTAGGCTAGATGTGGAGATGAATATTTTGTGACCTTTACGGATGTGGCATTGCGTTATGGTTATGTGTTTCTTTTGAAGAACACAAATCATAAACTTTTAAAGTTTCGACACGAAGTAGACAAACAGATCGGCTATAGTATTATACCGTCACGGTGAGACCGTAATGGAAAATACTTAAGCAATAAGTTTCTAATATACTTGAAAGAGTATAGTATTCTTTCAAATGAGGACTCCTCTCGGAACACGTCAAGGTGACGGTGTGTCCGAACCGAGAAACTGAATTTTGTTGGACATGATAAGGTTAATCATGAGTCACTATGAGCTACCATTTCCTTCAACTGATACACTTTAACAGTGCAGAACTTATTTTGAATAAGGTTCCATAAAAATCTGTTTGACAGATTTCGTGCCAATTGTAGGTTATCCTAGGGATACATAAGTATAGTACTTATACAACTCACAAAAGAACAATTAGATTGTTGCTCACCATGCTGTTTTCCTAAGAGGAATACCTATATGCAGTGGTAAGTGGAAGGATAGTAAAACTCGATGAAAATCGGAGTAATACTATTCAAGGCACTGAATCCTTAATGGAACATATATATAGTTCATCAAGGATGAAACTATTACCATAATCTTCGAATACACAAGAACCGCGTATGTCGGAGAGAGTCAGAAAACAACATGGGGTATGGGTTTCTGATTTCACCTTATAAAGATGTTAATTTTTTTAGGTATACCAACTAACTACGTATGAGGAAGTGATACAAGGTATCGACTCCCTAATTATGATAAAGTGTCATCAATCCGAAATGGATTCCATGTCTATTAACAAGTTTGGATACTAGTTGATGTACCGCAAGGTATTGTGCCTATTGGTATTATATAAGTCTTCAAGGAAGACATACATGGAAGGCAACATACCAACGTATAAAGCTAGGCTTTTAGCGGAAAGGTATCGTTATCAACATTGTGTCGATTACGATATAACTTTTTACATGTTGCCACGGTAAATCCATTTGGATAATGCTTGCTAAAGCTGCGTATTTCATTTATGAAATATGACAGCTTAACGGAAAAATCGCTTTCCTGAAAATGAAACCTTTCGGAGGATGTTTACAACATCCTGTCGATTTTATCTTACCATAACTAGCAAACGGGGTTTGCAGGTTATTCAATCCATGTTTGGATTGAAGCAAGCATATGTTCTTGGAATTATCGTTTTGATATAATCATAATGGAGTATGATTTAATTCAAAACGAAAAGATTCTTGTGTATATAAGAGGGTTAGTGGGAGCGCACTGACAGTGGTTGTCCTATAAAAATAATGATAATATGTCATGTCTTTGAAATGATATTCCCATAAATACAATCAGCGAAAGCTTGGCTTTCGAGAAAACTCTCCGTGGAATCGTACATTGAAAAATATACGTGACCTGGTGTCTCATACGCTTTGAGCATATGGATTCACAATCAGGCCAATCCAAGTGATAGTCACTGGATTGATGTTAAGAACATCCCTTAGTATCTCAGAGAACTAAGGATGCTATCTTAGTCTATGAAGAATGAGAACTTGAAGTGACTGGGATCACTGTAGCAAGTTTCCTAACCGATAAAATGACTATAAGTCGCAAACGGTACTATACAGTTTGAATAACGGTATAGTGAGCTGGAAATCTTCCAAGAAAGATATTGTTACCAGATAAACAACAAATGCGGGTTATTGCTGCAACTGAAGCGGCAATAGAAGCCTTCTAGGTCGATAACAAATCTAATTAGATTAGATATAGTTCGGTTAGCAGCTGAGCTAGGCTCGAGCACAGGCTAAAGAATTAATGGTCTCATCAACGATCCAGATACATACTTTGACTATTCATCTGATTCGTTAGGATCAAACATCGTGGCGATATGATGATCGAATAAATCGCATTAGATGATAATCATGAAAATTCGCTGACGAAAGTCTTTCATCAGCAATTTGAGCCAATAGTACATAGTTCGGGTGTCAAGCACTCGAGTGACTGGCCATAGGCCAAGTGGGAGATTGTTGGACAATTATGACCCATAGCGTCACTATTTATACAGATCACGGTATTGTTGTACAAATTAACTATGTGACAAAGGAGATTGCACTCTTATCATTTGTGATTAGATCACCTAGATATATAAATGATAGGAGGTCTCTGTGATTTGTTCCTGGATTGAGAATGATATGAGACAGTATCAATCAATGAAGGATAAATCATTGAATATCCCTAGTCAGAGCATTATCGAGATTGGACATCGATGAATGCATAAAAGACTAGTATTACACTTGTGCGCGTTGTGAGGGCACAACGACATAGTTCTCATATATTTGGGTATAGGATGCTCATGCAAGTGTAATAGGAGGTTGTGTTTTGCCGATGGTATGGGAAACAGCTTCGCTCTGGATAAGACCCCCTCGGAATTTCATTGGTAGTATGACTATGTGTCTATAGAAATCTGAAATCAGGGTATGTGTATTTGGTCTTAACCTGAGACTTGCACCGCTAATGCATACGACAATCAATATACTTTGGTTGAGGTCGTCCAGGACTTTAACCGGTTTATGTGTATGCCAATTCTGGGTACATCGAGAATCGTAGTGTGTTGGGTGTGATGTCAAGACGGAAGTGTCACTCCAGTCATATGGAGTTGATGATCGCGCAGGGTTACAGAACTGGCTCTTTAAATAAGGTTGCAACCGTCGGGATAATATGACTTGGTCATGATTATCCGATATTAAAGAGACTAGTTGCTCGTTATCCGATATATGCTTCGTACGGGGCAGACACTGTACCAGCCCCAGGCCTCGCATGTGATCA
>SKCR01018201.1:0-22314 GCA_019454045.1 Zanthoxylum bungeanum | reverse complement strand
AGGTCTCATCATCATACACCTTAAACCGCATTTAAATACATAATAAAGCGAGTATGAAAAAATAAATAATAATGATATGCGGATGGATACTTTACATTGATCCTAGATCAAATCTCTCCCTTTCTCACTCAATGCTAGCACTTGTACTACTTCTACCGTTACACTACACTTCTAAAGAAACCTCATTTACATTGAGGGGAATAGGTGAGAAGAGAATACAAAGAGAATATAGGTGATAAGGCTGGACACGCAGGTCCAATTTAATAAATCGAATTTATTACAACAATTCCAAAATTGCCCCACCCACTAATATCCATCCGATATACATTATTCATTCATCACAACACGTATTCACACAAAAGCATGCTATCAATCAATCTAATCAAATTAATTAATCTGATAATTATGTGATCATCCAATGTTCAAACAACGATTGATTTTGGTCGAGTCAAACTCGTTTGCGAATAAAGTACTCAAAGTACGAATTCATGAATTAATTAAACTACATCATTAATCCAATTTAACATGTATTTAATACTAATTCACTATTCAATTCCAAATTAAATATTACACTTTATTTAATAACCTTTAACGACTTAAATTCCAAATTTAATCGCTTCGGGTCTCAAAGCCCGATTAACGTCCAACGTCAATTCAATTCAAGTCTAATGGGCTTTAATTAATTTCTATAAGGCGTCGGCTTCGGCAACAAAAGCCCAATCAAGGAGTAACCCCATAAGCCCAGAAATCAATTTAGGGCCATTAGGCCCAATTAAACTTTAAAGGTTATAAGTTGCATTTGGGCTTTATGGTAGTGGTTTTGGGCCCAATTGGATCCAATCCATTTGTCCTAAACCCATCTTGATAAATCAAGCCCAATAAGCCCAAATCCAATTTAAAGGCCTAATTCATTAAATTACACAAATCCAATTTCGCAATTAATTACCTAAAGTGTATTACATGATTAATCACCCAAATCAATATTTCTAAAACATCAAATTAGTCCAATTAATCATGTTCATTATTATCATCACATGTCCAACACATTAATGAAAAAATCAAACCCATTACATGCTTTAAAGCTCTCGGCCAAAGAAGGGATTTTGTGTCCGATTTTGTTTCAATCCAATCGAACCCACAATCGACATTAAATCAACATCCTAAATGATTTCCAACACATCCAATTGTTCAAAATCAAAATTACCAAGACATTAAAGGGCATATGGAATTCGGCCAACATATACATTTTGGGGATTTATGTTCAATTCAAAATTCAATCTAATTGACTTCAAATTAACATCATCCTTCATCATTATAACTCATCCAATGAATCAAAATGGAAAAATTCCATGGATTCCAAATTATACATACATTCGGCCAACACTCCAAATTTGGGGAAAATTGTTCCAAACACATTTTCTTGAAATTGATCTAATCAATCTTCAATACAACATATATTAAGCATGCTCAATCATCCAATTTCACAAAATCATGCTCAAATACAAAATGCCCAATTTTAAGCCCTACATTTTCATGCTTGAACCTATAGCTCTTGATGCCATTGTTAGGTTTTGTCTAGGTCCCAAGATCAAACAAGCAATGAAATACATGTATGAATACATCAACGGAGGTAGCGGAATACTCACATCGATCGGTTGAGACGATTTGAAGATGAATGAAGCCAAAACTCCACTGCCTTGGTCACGCCCACTGCTGCAGAATTGCTCACTGTTTTGGGCAGTTTTGGATCCAATTTTGAAGCTCCAAACTTCGTCGAATGGATCCCGCCTCATGGGTGAACCTCCCTAACACCTTCGCAAGTCTCGTAAGTGTGCTAGCACTTGTGTTTTTGCAACAAAAACCACTCATTGCTCCCCTATAGCTCACGACAGTGAGCTGAAATGGAAGAAGAAAAAGAGCCCTTTTGGGCGTGAGTTGTGAGAGAGAAAAATGGAGGAGAGAAATTGTGTATTAAGTTAGTAAAACCTTTTCCAAAAAGGTTTATATATTTTTCATAAAATATACAAAAAACATTTACCAAATAATTAATTAAAATCAATTGGTAAATACTTTCCACCAACTTACACTATTTCACCAAAACACATCACTATTCATTTTCACTTTATCAAAGTGACATGTTGTGTGTCTATCACCCAATCAATCAATCACATCAATCAATCAATCAATCACATCACTCAAAGTGACTATTGATTTGACGCTTGATGTGACGAATGATTTGACGCTTGATGTGACTTGCGTTGCCGCACTCGAATTCGAAATACAAATGTGCTCGCAATCACACTCGGGCTCGGTTTCGCTAATTCCTAATTAGCGAGTTTTTCCGTTGCGTCGTAATTAAATGATTACGCCTAGCGAATTCACTATTCACGTCGCTAACGAATTAATTCTAAATTAATTCGTTCGCCCGAATTAAAATATAATTTTAATTCCGCGTCGAAATCTAATTTCTTTTAATATATCGAATATATTAATTTACCGATTATTCTAAATTAATCATTCTCTCTCTTTAGACGATATTTTATCCCAGATAAAATATCTCCGTAATTAATCCTAGATTAATTTTCTCTTTCTTTATATAATCCCAGATTATTAATGAGTGCGAGTTATGCATCATCGGTTGCATTATCGGGAAGCGACCCATGAGATCCTCGGATAATTCGGTAGTAAATACGGTCGTCGGAGTATCCGAATCACGTACGTACCAAGTACTACGTTCTACCGATTTACGAGACAAGATCGGCTTCTAGCAAAGCACGAAGTATACCGAATTCTCCGGTCATATTCATCTAATAATATTTAAGATCTATATCAAGCGTAGTATACCAAGTATCGTGTATATCGGCCCAGTATTGGATAGTCACGTGCTAGGGCTGGGGCTGGATAAGTGTCTGCCCCGTCCGAAGCACATGTCGGATGTCTGGTAACTAGTCTCTATAATCGGATATACATGACCTTGTCATAATATCCCGATGGTCGGCCAGCACTTAAGAGCACTAATACCGTATCCTGCGCGACATCATCTCCACTATGACTCGAGTGATACTTCCGTCTTGACATCACACCCAATACTCTACGATTCTCAATATACCCAGCATTGGCGTACACAGAACCGGTTAGAGTCCTGGACGACCTCAACTAAAGCATATTGATTGTCGTAAGCATTAGCGGTGCAAGTCTCAGGTTAAGACCATACACACCTACCCTGATGTCGGACTCCCATAGACACATAGTCATAATCCCAATGGGATTCCGAGGGGTCTATCCAGAGCGAAGCTGTTTCCCGTACCATCGGTGAAACACAACCTCCTATCGCACTTGCATGAGTATCCAATACCCAAATATATGAGAACTATGCTGTTGTGCCCTCACAACGCGCACAAGTGCAATACTAGCCTATCCGCATTATCGATGTCCAGTCTCGATAATACTACGACTAGGGATATTTAATGGTTAATCTTTCGTGGACTGATACTGTCTTATATCATCTCAATCCAGGAACTAATCATATGGACCTCTCCTCATTTATATATCTAAGGTGATCTAATCACAAATGATGAGAGTGCAATTTCCTTGTCACATAGTTAATTTGTACAAAAACACTATGATCTGTACAAATAGTGACGCTATGGGTCATATTATCCAACATTAAACACATGTTGAAATCCAAATAAATCATATTCCTAATTAAAAGAATCAAATCAAATCATATAAATCACATTCCTAATCCAATTAAATCACCTTCCCAAATTAAAGAAATCAAATCAAATCAAATTAAATCATATTCCTAATTAAAAGAGATCAAATCAAATCAAACCAAATCACATCCCTAATTAAATAGATTTTTCCTTATATCACACTAATTATAAGATATCCCCATAATCATATTATTCTTTCCCTTCTCGTACGAGGACAGCTCCAACCCTTTGCCTATAAAAATAAGCCTAAACTCAACCTTAGAACCCCTGGCTCATTCTCACGTCCACTCACAAAGAATAAATAAACCCTAATGTTCTAAGAATCTCACGGCCTCTCCCCACTCCCTCTCTCTCATTCACTGCAACAGCCATTCACGCACAAATCAAAACACCTTCAACTCACTCACACATTTCCATTCACTCAGGCCTAAAGACCCCTCACACAACCCCTGACCTTCATGCAAATCCCCCTCAACACATCCCCTGACCTTCACGCAAATCCTGCTCAACACAGCCCCTGACTTTCACGCAAAAATCCCCCTCACATAGCCCCAAACTGCACCTTGAATTCACGCCAATTACCACACAAAATCAGCCCCAAACAGCACCTCAAATCACCAAAAATTCTTCCCTGAAACACGCTCAAAAACCGTAAAAACAGTGAGCAAACAACAGCCCAAAACAACGAGGCAACGAAGGAAAACAATGAACCAGTAAATCAGAAATGTTGCGGAGCATCAACCCTTCCAAAAACCGTGTAACGCACTTCCAAAAGACGATTTAAGAGGTTAGACCTGAGGGCACCCTTTTATATATTCTCATTCTTTTCTTTATTATTTATTATTATTTATTCGCATGCGTATCGTTGATCTATGTTTGTTGTGGCCATGGGATGAATGAAATATGTGTTATCTCTTGCGGTATATCGGATGGAAACCTGGAAGTAAATTTCGTAGCTGAATCTGAATGGATGGTAGTGCGGTCTACACTCTGGATACAATGCCATGTACCGCTTGAGAGACACACATATTTCGTTTCATCCAAGTTTGTGTTTATTCGTTGTTTATTAGAAATAATATATTACTTTTATGCATGATTGGGTTGTTTAGTATTTTATTTTTTATGCATGCTTTAGTTGATTATTTCCAAGCATGATTTAGTTATCTCTTTTGTATGAGGAACTTAATTATGTCTCTTCTACCTTCATGTTTAGATTGTTATTTATTTACATTGTCATGTTTGTCAATTTAATGCGTTCATGTGCTCGCGTGCTTGCCGTTATGTCGACTTACTTTTATGCATGCAAACATAGATTTAGGCTTTACTTTTATATGCAAACTTAGACATAGGTTATATGCGAACTTAGATGTAGGTTGTTCTTGCGTAGACTCAGTTATATTATAACATAAATCCTTTTATTACAAGTGGCATAAGTAAGGGACCATTCCGAACCCAACGATTTGTGGTCTGCCCTTGCGAGGGGTGAGTGCGGCCTTAAATCATTTTCCCAGTTCACACTGGGTGGCGACTCCATTTTATTTCTCCAGTTTAGTTCCCCCGTAGGCTATTCCGTACTCCCAACTAGGCCATGAGCTTGGAACAGCGTTGCCAATTTCTGTGTCCTACAATCTGGCGACTCCATTGGGGATAGAGAATCGGCCTCGAAATAATGTCTTGTAATGATTGTGATTTGTGCTTTAGTTAACCGTGTCTACCATGGGTTGAAGGGGTTTAATCAAAGGCATTATTAGAGCTTTGTAATAGTTTGGTGTCTTCCTTCATTCACTACCTTTCTATCACTGAACGGAAAAGCCATTAAGGCACCTAGATAATCATTCACTCGAAGCTTACTGTGATGGACTAATTTGGAGGACTTGTTGTTTATTCCTGTCACCAAGGCGATAAGAGCCTAAGAGGCTTGGGTATTTAAGAGAGTTCGCTCCACCCTCCCTCTAGGGAATCTACAATGAGAAATCCATTTGACAGTCAGTCACGTATCTTGACGCATTGGCACGTACCTTAGCGTATAAAAAAGGTGCGATCACTTGGTCGCTCGAACCCTTGAGTAGGGAGTCCTAGTTATGGGCAATCCTTCGCCGG
This sequence comes from Zanthoxylum bungeanum, assembly GCA_019454045.1. Taxonomy (NCBI): domain Eukaryota; kingdom Viridiplantae; phylum Streptophyta; class Magnoliopsida; order Sapindales; family Rutaceae; genus Zanthoxylum; species Zanthoxylum bungeanum. The sequence goes on along the minus strand of SKCR01018201.1, from coordinate 16,498 downwards.
TGAGAGCCTTTGTCTACACTCTCATAAGCCCACATGTGAACCGCAGTTGTAATAATAGAAATTATCTCTTATGCTTGCGTTTAGGACCATTGTCATTTGGATTCAGTTGGATTTTTTGACATGAGGTATGGGCTTGTTGGGCCATTTAAATTGGTTTCGAGTCCATGCTTTATGGCAGTTAGGCCAAAAGCTTCTGAAATGCCACTGAGCCATCTTATATTTAGGCCCATTGTCATTTGAAGTTGTTTAGCCATGTTATCGTAAAAATGTAAACTGTGGGTATTTTTCAACTGGGACAAGTTTGCACCTCGCAATAGTAGGATTGAATGCTTTTAAATGGTAATGGGCCGACTTATATATTCCATACATTACATGCTGTAAGAGTTCAATCAAGGTCCCAAGGATCAACAAATCATGCACAAAAACCACATATGAACACATCAAAGGAGGTGCGGAATATACTCACATTGATGGGTTTGATGCTAGGAAGAACACAACCAAAACGCACTGCATGTTACTGCTCGGCAGTGAGCTGCGAAGAAGGTAGACTGCTCGGCGTGGGGGCTGCTTCCTCCTCCAAGAATCGGCCATGCATGAACTCCATTGAAGCTCCAAGCTTCAAGCTTTCCAAGCTCATGAAGACACTTCCCTATCACCTACGTATCACTCAAGGTGTGTGCTAGCACTCAGTTTTGCAACAAAAACGTCACCTTGCTTCTCTATTTACTCGGCAGAAAACAGAACAAGAAGAAGAAGAAGACTGTTGCCAAAACCGTGAAGGAGAGAAAGAGAAAAGGGAGGGAGAGCATTTTCACGTGTAAACCGTGAATAAAAAATGAGAGAGAGAAGGCAAATGGTTTTTCTTATATTTGTATTTTATTTCCAAAATAAAATCAAATACCAAAAACTTTTCATTTACCAAGTACAAAAGTCAAGAAAGCAAAAGGCTTTCATCATTTCAACTTTTGCTTTAAGTCACATCACATCTATTCACTTTAATAAAGTGACATGTTGTCAAGTCACATCACTCAAAGTGACAATTGATTTGACGATTGACGCGACTAGCGATTTGACGCTTGATGTGACTTGCGTGCCGCGCTCGAATTCGAAATGTGAATGCGCTCGCAATCACTCTCGGGCTCGGGTTCGCTAATTCCAAATTAACGAATTTTCCGTCGCGTCGTAATTAAATGATTACGCCTAGCGAATTCACTATTCACGTCGCTAACGAATTAATTCTAAATTAATTCGTTCGCCCGAATTAAAATCTAATTTTAATTCTGCGTCGAAATCCAATTTCGATTAATATATCGAATATATTAATTTTATCGATTAATTCCAAATTAATCGTTCTCTCTCTTTAATTAATATTTTATCCGAGATAAAATATCTCCGTAATTAATCCCAGATTAATTTTCTCTCTCATCGAATTAATCTCAGATTAATTCTATCTCTCTCTTCTAATTAATCCCAGATTAATCAAAGTGCGAGTAATACGTCATCGGTGAATCTTCAGGAAGCGACCCATGAGATCTTCGGATATGTTGGCAGTAAATACGATCGTCGGACTGTCCGAACACGAAAGTACCTCGTACTACGTTTATATCGATTTACAAGACAAGGTTGGCTTCTAGCAAAGCGCCATGCCTACCCAATTCTCCAGAAATATTCTTACAGGAATATATAGATCTGTATCAAGCGTAGTATACCGCAGTATTGTGTATATCGGCCCAGTATCGGATAATCACGTGCTAGGGCTAGGGCTGGATAAGTGTCTGCCCCGTCCGAAGCACATGTCGGATGTCTGGTAACATAGTCTCTATAATCGGATATACATGACCTGGTCACAATATCCCGATTGGTTGCGCAACACTCAAGAGCACTAGTACCGTATCCTGCGTGACATCAACTCCAATATGACTGAAGTGATACTTCCGTCTTGACATCACACCCAATACACTACGACTCTCTGATAAAACCCAGAAATGGTGTACACAGAACCCGTTTTAAAGTCCCCTACCACCAAGACCAAAGTCTATCGATTATCGTAAGTATTAGCGATGTAAGTCTCAGGTTAAGACCATACACACCTACCTGATTTCGGCCTCCCATAGACACATAGTCATAATACCAATGGGATTCCGAGGGGTCTATCCAGAGCGAAGCTGTTTCCCGTACCATCGGTGAAACACGACCTCCTATCGCACTTGCATAAGTATCCAATACTTATATATATGAGAACTATGCCGTTGTGCCCTCACAAACGCGCACAAGTGCAATACTAGCCTATTCCGCATTATCGATGTCCAGTCTCGATAATACTACGGCTAGGGATATTTAATGATTAAACCTTCGGGGACTGATACTGTCTCATATCATTCTCAGTCCAGGTACTAATCATAGGGACCTCTCTTCATTTATATATCTATGGTGATCTAATCACAAATGATGAGAGTGCAATTTCCTTGTCACATAGTTAATTTGCTACAACAACACAATGATCTGTGCAAATAGTGACGCTATGGGTCATTTTGTCCAACAATCTCCCACTTGGCACATAGCCAGTCACTCAAGTGTCCCACACCTGAACTATGTACGGTTCGCTCAAATTGCTGAGGAAAGGTTTTCGTCAGCGGATTTCCTTAATTATCGTCTGACGTGATTTACACGATCATCACATCGCCACGATGTATGATCCGAACGAATCGGATGATATAGAAGTATATATCTGGATCGTCGATGAGACCTTAAATTCTTTAGCCTGTGCTGACGCCTAGCTCAGCTGCTAACAGAACTATATCTAATCTAATTAGATTTATTATCGATCCAAATGGCTTCTATTGCTGCCTCAGCTTCAGCAATAATCCGCATTTGTTGTTAATTCGGCAACAGTTATCTTGCTCGGAAGATTTCCAGCTCACTGTCCCAGTGTTCAAACTTTATAGTACCGCAGTATTTAATTGTTCGGAAACTTGCAGTAGTGATCCCAGTCACTTCAAGTTCTCCTTTTCCATAGTTTAAGACAACATCTTTAGTTCTCTAAGATACTAACAGATGTCCTTAACTTCAATCCAGTGACTATCACTTGGATTGACCTGATTGTGACTCCATATGCTCGAAGCGTATGAGACACCAATACAAGTACATTTTAAATGTACAATTTCTCAGAGAGTGTTACCAACTCCAAATCTAGCCCAGTAGATCTTTATTCCTTGAATAAAGGTTGTTACTCCCCAGAATTCTATGGAGAATTTCTATGAAAGCCAAGCTTTCACCGATTGTTTTATGGGAATTTCATTGTCAAGTAGTGACATATTATTATTATTTTACATGACATTCATGTCAGTGCACTCCCACTAACCTCCTTATATACACAAGAATTATTTCGTTTTGAGTCAAATCATAAACCATTATGACTATTTCAAAACGGGTAGTCCAAGAACCTTATGCTTGCTTCAATCCAAACATGGATCGAATAACCGGTAAACCTTGTTTGTCGGTTATACAAAATCGTCAGGATGTTGCAAGCATCCTCCAAAAGGTTTCCTTTTCAGGAAAGCGATTTTGATCTGCAACTGACACATTTCATAAATGAAATATGCAGTTATCAACAAGCATCTTCAAATGGATTTACCATGGCAACAGGTAAAAGGTTGAACCGTTATTAACACAATGTTGATAATGATACCTTTCCGTCAAAAGCCCAGCTTTGTACGTTGGTATGTTGCCTTCCATGTATGTCTTCATTGAAGACATTTAAAAGTACCAATAGGCACAATGCTTTGTGGTACAACAACTAGTATCCATAATAGTCGTTATATGGAATCCATTCGGACTCATGGCACTTTGCCATAACAGGGAGTCGATACCTCGTATCACTTCCTCAAAACGTAGTCGGTGGATATACCTTCATAAGATTGACATCTTAATGAGGTTAGATCAGAAACCCATACCCTAGGTGTTTTCTGACTCTATCCGATCTACCCGATTTCTTGTGTATTTGAAGATTAATGGTACAGATTCATCATAGATGAATTGTTGTGTTCCATTAAGGACTTCGTGCTTTGAATAGTATTACTCCGATTTTCATCGAGTATCACTATCCTCCCACTGACCACTGCATATCGGTATTCCTCTCAGGAAAACCGCATGGTGAGCAACAATCACATTGTTCTCATGTGGGATTTATAAGTACTATACTTATGGTTTCCCTTAGGATAACCTATATTGGCACTAATCCAATTTGGGTTCTTAGTTTGGTATCATCCAAACTTTATGCCTGGCATACCCAAATTATCAGGAATGAGAAACCTCGTTTCTTTCCTGTTCATATCCTATATGATATCTGTCAAACAGATTTACATGGAACCTTATTCTAAATAAGTTTTGCACTGTTAATACATATCCTGTTGAAGGAAACAGTAGCTCAGAGAGCGACTCGCGAAAAACCTAATCATGTCCAACAAAACTTGGTTTTTAGTTCTGACACACCGTCAATTGACGTGTCTCGGGAGGAGTCCTCATATGAAAGAATACCGTACTCTTTCATGTACGTATGAAACTTACTGCTTAAGTATTTACCAATACGGTCTTACCGTAGCGGCATAATACTACAGCCGATCTGTTTGTATACTTGTGTCGAAACTCAAAGTTTCGTATTTGTGTTCTTCAAAAGAAACACATAACCATAACGTGATGCCACATCCGTTAAGGTCACGAAATATTCATGTACACATCTAGCCAAGCTAGATATGGGCCCACTTACTTCACCATGAATGAGGTTTACAGACGATCGGTGGCTTTTACACTATTACCTAGTAAATAGTATTTTAGGTACTTTACCTAGTAGTAAACTAGATTCGTACCTATTTATAGAATCAAATCAGTCCTAGTACCCACTCTTCAAAAGTGTGGATATACGAGTCTTGTTTAATTGTGTCCCAGACAACAATGCCACAAATAAGTCTCTATTGATCAAATCAATATGAGCTAATTTATTTGTCATTTTATATGTTTGAGATTTTATTTATATTCAAATATAAATTCTGTTATTCACATCTAATATGTTTATCTCGGTATCATCTTTATATAATAAAACACTTAGTGTTCTAGAATATAAAGGTTTTATCCGCAATGGATTAAACATTGATATAGAGATAATGTCTCTAGTCAAACTAGTTACATTATAACAGTTCCTAATTTAAGTACATACCCAAAGGGTAGTTCCTAAACTTAGGTATCCACGGTCGCGAAACAGCGACCTTCGTCCAGTTTCCGATTTGCAGAGAAATCTCGGTTTAAAGTCAGTATCCAACTCATAGCGGATTCTGAACATCAATACACATATTTTATGTACCACACTAAGTATTTAAAATCTAATTTCAATACTAGTAGTGAACATAACTTTGACAAATATTTTTAAAGTTAGGGCCTCGTCCTCTTAAACTCCTTCGTGTCTTCCATATCCAAATGGTAGTCACTTCGGGATATGTCAATTATTCTTTTTCAATATTTCACAAACCTTTGGCCAAGCCTGGGTTTCGGAATATCGAAACGATATGCACCTTGTGCTACATGCCCAATTGCAAACTTTGACTTTTCTCCACTAGAATAGTCAATTAATTCTCCAAGAATTATTAATTGCAATTTTAATACTTTTAAATCTAAAGATAGATTTATTATAAGTATATTAATTAAGCATTAAAGTCATCATCACATAAATCTTCCAAAGATTTTATGCTCTACTATTTGCTTAATTTTGGGGTCGTACGATAATAAGTTATTTTATCAAATAAAGTAACCTATTATTTATTCCCAATTTGAAAATTAAATCATTTAAAATATTTTAATCCCAGATTATATTTAAATATTCAACTTTTCAATCTCTTATCTTGATTACAATAGTCCAACTATTTAATCAACGATTAGTGGTACTATATATATATTATAATGATTATAATAGTCCAACTATATAATCAAATATATCCAAATTAATTAACCCAATTACATTGATTACTATAATCCAATTATAAAATCAACTGTAAACTGAAATTAATTAATTCAAATATATTGATTAAATAATCCAATTATATATAATCAAGTATAATACAGTCCAACTGTTTATTAAAACAACAATTTAAAATATTAGTCCAACTAAATTTTAATATTACGACGAAATAATTTAAATGAGCGTGTTTAGCGAGTAATTGAACGAATGTTGCAAATTCAATACTTGCCTCCCACTATTTTTCGTCGAGCCTCTAACCCTCTGTGGAGTACTCGGGAAACCGTGTTTCCTAGTGGGCTAGGATCCTATTAAATAACACACAACCCTGACTTTGGCCAATAAAAAGCTGTATGCTATTTAACTAGGTAGATCTCACAGATCAATTGGATCTCATCCAATTCCTAGATCCGGTTAGGTGGACATCCAAGTCCGAAACATATGTATAATGTCAATGTATCCATTACATTTTCCTAACCCTATCCTCTGAATCATCTAGGCCTTGGCTTTGGCCAAAAACAAACCTAATGATTCCAGTTAAGCTGGACCCATTGACGAGGAAAGTTTTGTAATCAATGTCATTGGACAAAAAGTGATCTGACTTTGGCCAATAAAAATCACGATTTGGACAAGACACCGATATGCAACAAACCTCTCATTATTCAAGTACATCCTTGATTGACAAAGGTCTTGACTTTGGTCAATAAAAACCAATGCCAACTTCGGATCTGAACAAGAATCATTCAATGGAAGGATATTTTGCTTAATATAAAACGAGGTTTTTTCGCGTGCAAATTGGCTACCAATTTAATTATCTTTGTTAAGGTCTCATCATCATACACCCTTAAGCATGCATTCTAAACACATAATAAAGCGAGTATGAAATAAAATAATAATGATATGCGGATGGATATTTACATTGATCCTAGATCAAATCTCTCACTTTCTCTCTCCCGCTAGCACTTGTATTACCTACCGTTACACTACACTTCTAAAGAAACCTCATATACATAGAGGGGAATAGGTGAGAAGAGAATACAATGAAAAGGAGATAAGGCTGGACACGCAGGTCCAATTAATAAATCAAATTATTACAATTTCCAAAATCGCCCAACCCGACTAATATCCATCCGATATACATTATTCAAACATCACAACCATGTATTCATACAAGCATGTTATCAATCAATCAATCAAATTAATTAATCTTGATTATTAGTGATCATCCAATGTTCAAACAAAGATTTGATTTTTGTTCGAGTCAAACTCGTTATTGCGAACACGTACTCAAAGTACGATTTCTACGAATTAAATTAAATTACATAATTAAATCCAATTTAATACGTATTTAATTCTAATTCATTATTTAATTCTAAATTAAATATGACACTTTTATTAACGAACCTTTACGACTTAAATTCCAAATTTAATCGCAACGGGTCTCAAAGCCCGAATAAACATCTAATGTTTATTTAATTAAAGTCCAATGGGCTTTTAATTAATTTCTATAGGCGTGGACTTTTGGTCAACTCGGGTCAAACCGAACAACCAAAATCCAATCCGGGAGTTACCCCATAAGCCTTTAAATTAATTTTGGCCCATTAGGCCCAATTAAATAATTAAGGTCCATTAAGTCATAATTGGACCTTTTGGATTCGGTTTTGGGCCTAATTGGATCCAACCAATTTGCCTAAAACCCAACTTTGTTACAACAAAGCCCAAAAGCCCAATTACAAACAACAAGCCCAATTCAAAATCAAGCCCAAATTAATTAACTTATAAAATTCCAAATTTCACAATTAATTAACCTAAGTGTAATACACAATCAATTACCCAATTAACATTTCTAAAATATCAATTAGCCTAATTAATCATGCACTTTTAACAACCAAATAGTGTCCAACACAATTCAATTAAAATCAAACCCAATTAACATGCTATTAAGTCTCGGCAATTAGGGGTTTTTCAATTCGATTCGGTTTCAATCCAATTGAGTCCACAATCTTAATTTCCCAAATAAATACAATTCATCCAATGAATTAAAACAAAAAATCACAAAGAATTTCATGTTCCATAGAATTCGGCCAAGCCACTTTAAAAGGGAAAAAATGTTCTAAATCAAAATTCAATCCAATTGAACTTCAAAGCAACATTAACCAATTGTTTTAAGTCATCCAATGATCAAACAAAACAAAATTACCAAGACATTAGGTTCTTCCAATTTTCGGCCAAGCATCCAATTTGGGGAAAATTGAATCCAATTCAATTTCATGAAATTGATCACACACAATCTCAATTAAACATGTTCTAAGCATACTTAAACATCCAATTCAATTAAAACATGCTTAAACACATTTACCCAATTTCAAGTTTCATTTCAACCTAAAGAATTGGGGAAAATTGATCTAATCCAATTTTCTTGAAATTGATCATGCACAACTTCAATTCAACCTCATTCAAGCATAATGCATCAAACAATTCAACCAAATCATGCCTAAATCGAGTTTACCCAAATTAAAGTTTTGACAAAAATAAGCAAATTGGGGAAAAATCAATCCAATCAATTTTTTATCAAATTGATTACATACAACTCAAATTCAATCATATATAATCATTCTCAAACAATCAATTAGACAGAATCAAGCTAAAATCAAAAAGCCCCAAATATGCTCAAGAACCCTAATTCGGTTTTCATGCAATCAAAGCTCTAGATACCATTGACAGAGTTCAATCAAGGTCCCAAGGATCAACAAATCATGCACAAAAAACCACATATGAACACATCAAAGGAGGTGCGGAATATACTCACATTGATGGGTTTGCTGATGCTAGGAAGAACACAACCAAAACGCACTGCATGTTACTGCTCGGCAGTGAGCTGCGAAGAAGGTAGACTGCTCGGCGTGGGGGCTGTGCTTCCTCCTCCAAGAATCGGCCATGCATGAACTCCATTGAAGCTCCAAGCTTCAAGCTTTCCAAGCTCATGAAGACACTTCCCTATCACCTACGTATCACTCAAGGTGTGTGCTAGCACTCAGTTTTGCAACAAAAACGTCACCTTGCTTCTCTATTTACTCGGCAGAAAACAGAACAAGAAGAAGAAGAAGACTGTTGCCAAAACCGTGAAGGAGAGAGAAAGAGAAGGGAGGGAGAGCATTTTCACGTGTAAACCGTGAATGAATAAAAAATGAGAGAGAGAGGCAAATGGTTTTTCTTATATTTGTATTTATTTCCAAAATAAAATCAAATACCAAAAACTTTTCATTTACCAAGTACAAAAGTCAAGAAAGCAAAAGGCTTTCATCATTTCAACTTTTGCTTTAAGTCACATCACATCTATTCACTTTAATAAAGTGACATGTTGTCAAGTCACATCACTCAAAGTGACAATTGATTTGACGATTGACGCGACTAGCGATTTGACGCTTGATGTGACTTGCGTGCCGCGCTCGAATTCGAAATGCGAATGCGCTCGCAATCACTCTCGGGCTCGGGTTCGCTAATTCCAAATTAACGAATTTTTCCGTCGCGTCGTAATTAAATGATTACGCCTAGCGAATCACTATTCACGTCGCTAACGAATAATTCTAAATTAATTCGTTCGCCCGAATTAAAAATCTAATTTTAATTCCGCGTCGAAATCCAATTTCGATTAATATATCGAATATATTAATTTTATCGATTAATTCCAAATTAATCGTTTCTCTCTTTAATTAATATTTTATCCGAGATAAAATATCTCCGTAATTAATCCCAGATTAATTTTCTCTCTCATCGAATTAATCCCAGATTAATTCTATCTCTCTCTTCTAATTAATCCCAGATTAATCAAAGTGCGAGTAATACGTCATCGGTGAATCTTCAGGAAGCGACCCATGAGATCTCCGGATATGTTGGCAAGTAAATACGATCGTCGGACTGTCCGAACACGAAAGTACCTCGTACTACGTTATATCGATTTACAAGACAAGGTTGGCTTCTAGCAAAGCGCCATGCCTACCCAATTCTCCAGAAATATTCTTACAGGAATATATAGATCTGTATCAAGCGTAGTAGTATACCGCAGTATTGTGTATATCGGCCCAGTATCGGATAATCACGTGCTAGGGCTAGGGCTGGATAAGTGTCTGCCCCGTCCGAAGCACATGTCGGATGTCTGGTAACATAGTCTCTATAATCGGATATACATGACCTGGTCACAATATCCCGATTGGTTGCGCAAACTCAAGAGCACTAGTACCGTATCCTGCGTGACATCAACTCCAATATGACTGAAGTGATACTTCCGTCTTGACATCACACCCAATACACTACGACTCTCTGATAAACCAGAAATGGTGTACACAGAAACCCGTTTAAAGTCCCCTACCACCAAGACCAAAGTCTATCGATTATCGTAAGTATTAGCGATGTAAGTCTCAGGTTAAGACCATACACACCTACCTTGATTTCGGCCTCCCATAGACACATAGTCATAATACCAATGGGATTCCGAGGGGTCTATCCAGAGCGAAGCTGTTTCCCGTACCATCGGTGAAAAAACCGACCTCCTATCGCACTTGCATAAGTATCCAATACTTATATATATGAGAACTATGCCGTTGTGCCCTCACAAACGCGCACAAGTGCAATACTAGCCTATTCCGCATTATCGATGTCCAGTCTCGATAATACTACGGCTAGGGATATTTAATGATTAAACCTTCGGGGACTGATACTGTCTCATATCATTCTCAGTCCAGGTACTAATCATAGGGACCTCTCTTCATTTATATATCTATGGTGATCTAATCACAAATGATGAGAGTGCAATTTCCTTGTCACATAGTTAATTTGCTACAACAACACAATGATCTGTGCAAATAGTGACGCTATGGGTCATTTTGTCCAACACATGCATCTCATGCATCTCATGCATACATGCATCATGTCAATATCGTGTCTAAAAGCCATCATAGATATCTGTTGGGTTAAGAAAAAGAAGTTAGAGCATTCCTTGGGAAAATTCAGTATATCAATCGGTTTATCGCCAAGTTGAGGAGGGACCAGCCAGTGAAATAGAATGAGCAATGCCTGTAAGCCTTCGACAAGATCATAGAATATTTTGTGAAACTTCTATCTTGAAACCTCCAAGACTGGGCAAACCCAAAGAGCTGGGGGCGATGATGGTACAAGCAGATGAGACAGGGGCAGAGCATGCAGTCTACTACCTCAGTAAGAAGATGCTTCCGTACGAAGCTCGCTATCAAGAAGTAGAGAAGATTTGTTTGGCAGTAGTGTGGGCGTCCAGAAAGTTGTGTCATTACTTCCAATCTTACAAGATCCAAGTGGTAGCAAAGGAGAATCCTTTGAAGTATCTGCATTCAGTGCCTTCGCTAGTTGGGAAGTTAGGCAGATGGTTGGTGTTGCTGATAAAGTTCGATATTGAGTACCTCACTTCCAAAGTAATCAAAGGGCGAACCATAGCAGAGTTCCCGGCATTACAACCGATTGAATGAGATCAATACAAGTTTGAGTTCCCAGACGAGGAAATCCAAGCTATAACAATCCAAGGATGGAAGATGTACTTCGACGGAGCAGTGAACTGCAAAGGAGCCGGAATCGGAATTGTGATAGTAACCCCTGAAGGAGAAGCTCTACCTATGGCCAAGAGGTTGACGTTCGGAGTAACCAACAATATGGCTGAGTATGAAGCATGTGCCTTCGGATTGACGGCATTGATAGCCTTGAAAGCTAAGAGCGTGGAAGTCTATGGAGACTCGATGTTAGTAGTCCGACAACTACAAGGAGAATGGGAATTGAAGGAAGAACGGTTGAAACCCTACTTGTTCCACCTCAGAAGTCTAGCACAGGCCCTCCCTGATTGTAAATTCCAGCACTTGCTGCGAGAAGAGAACCAAATGGCAGACGCATTGGCTACACTTGCCGCAACTTGGGAAAATCCGGAGAAGTTGGTGATGAGACCTCTGGTGTTGACAACGGCAAGCAAACAGTTTATGAGATAGAAAGAATCTTTGGAAGTAGAAGTCGATGATGGGAAACCTTGGTACTATGACATTCAGCGGTATTTAGAACGCGGAAAACTCCCAGAAGAAGCAAGCAGAAAAGATAGGATAGCCATTCAGAAATTGGCTTCCCAGTATGTGATTTTGAAGGGAGAACTCTACAAGAGGCAAGCGAATGGCATTCAGTTGAAGTGCTTAAGAAAAGAAGAGGCTCAGAATGCAATGGAAGAAGTACACGCCGGAGTATGTGGATCGCACATGAATGGATTGAACTTGTCCCGCAAAATAGTGAGACAAGGCTTTTACTGGTCGACCATGGAAGCTGATTGTGGAAAGTTGGTAAAGCATTGTCATGATTGTCAAGCGCATGGTAATTAGAATCATTTGCCGCACACAGAGTTGCATGGGCTGTCAAAGCCGCGGCCTTTCTTAGCATGGGGAATTGACATGATCGGAGAAATTAGACCACACGCATCGAATGGACATCATTTTATAGTAGTTACAGTAGACTACTTTTCAAAATGGGTGGAAGCCGAGTCGTTTAGCAACGTTACAGCAAAGGAGATGGTGAAGTTTATAGCCCAGAATCTCATATGTCGATATGGAATGTCGCATCATGTAGTAACAGACAATGGAGTCAAGTTTCAAGGAGAAATAAAGGCAATGCTACAGAAGTACGAGATAGGCCATCACACATCATCACCCTACCGACCACAAGTAAATGGGGCAGTCGAGGCGGCCTATAAGACAATAAAGAAGATGTTAGCCAAAATGACGGAGAACTATAAAGATTGGGACGATAAGCTGTCGTACGCCCTGTGGGGGTACAAAACTTCTATGAGAACAGTAACATGGGCCATGCCTTACTCTTTGGTTTACGGAATGGAAGCAGTACTGCCAGTGGAAGTTGAGATACAGTCCATGTGGGTATTAGCAGAAGCAGAGTTACCCGAACAAGAATGGGCCTCGCAGAGATTCGAACAGTTAGCACTGCTGGATTAGAAGAGAATGAAGTCCTTGTATCACATGCATGTTGGAGAGTTATGACCCATAGCGTCACTATTTTTACAGATCATGGTGTTGTTGTACAAATTAACTATGTGACAAAGGAGATTGCTCTCTTATCATTTGTGATTAGATCACCAAGATGTATAAATGATAGGAGGTCCTTATGATTTGTTCCTGGATTGAGATTATATGAGACAGTATCAATCCACGAAGGATAAATAATTAAACATCCCTAGTTAGAGTATTATCGAGATTGGACATCGATAATGCGTAAAAGACTAGTATTACACTTGTGCGCGTTGTGAGGGCACAACGACATAGTTCTCATATATTTGGGTATAGGATACTCATGCAAGTGTACTAGGAGGTTGTTTTTTACCGATAGTACGAAAAACAGCTTCGCTCTGGATAGACCCCCTCGGAATTCCATTGGTAGTATGACTATGTGTCTATGGAAGTTGAAAATAGGGTAGGTGTATTTGGTCTTAAACCTGAGACTTGCACCGCTAATACTTGCGACAATCAATATACTTTGGTTTTAGGTCGTCCAAGGCTTTAACAGGTTCTGTGTATGCCGCTGCTGGGTATATTGAGAATCGTAGTGTGTTGGGTGTGATGTCAAGACGGAACTATCACTCAAGTCATATGGAGATGATGATCGCGCAGGGATACAGAACTGGTTCTCTAAGGGTTGCAACCATCGGGATAATATGACTTGGTCTTGATTATCCGATAATAAAGATACTAGTTGCTAATGATCCGATATATGCTTTGTACGGGGCAGACATTGTTCGAGCCCCAGGCCTTGCATGTGATCATCCGATGCTGGATCGAAATACGTAATACTACGTATACTATGCCTGATATAGATCACTATATTCCTGTAAGGATATTTCTGAAGAATTGGGTAGGCATGGCGCTTTGCTAGAAGCCAATCTTGTCTTGTAAATCGGTACAAACATAGTACTAGGTACTTACGTGTTCGGATAGTCCGACGACCGAATTTACTACCAACATATCCGGGGATCTCATGGGTCGCTTTCCGAAGATTCACCGATGATGTATGAGTCGCACTTTATTAATCTGGGATTAATTAGATGAGAGAGAAAATTAATCTGGGATTAATTACGTATATATTTTATCTGGGATAAAATGTCATTTAAAGAGAGAAAACGATTAATTTGGAATTAATCGATAAAATAATATATTTGATATATTATACGAAATTGGATTTCGACGCGGAATTAAAATTAGATTTTAATTCGGGCGAACGAGTTAATTTAGAATTAATTCATTAGCGACGTGAATAGTGATTTCGCTAGGCATAATCATTTAATTACGTCGCAACGGATAATTCATTAATTTGGAATTAGCGAACCCGAGCCCGAGAGTGTTTGCGAGCGCATTCGCATTTTGAATTCGAGTGCGGCACATAAGTCACATCAAGCGTCAAATCGCTAGTCGCATCAAGCGTCAAATCATTAGTCACTTTGAGTGATGTGACAACTTGTCACATTGATTGATTGAGTGATATGAATAGTTGATGTGGGTTGTTGGAAGCAATTAATTGCCAAATTTTGGCTCCAAAACCTTGTTGACTTTTTGAAAGTGGTATATGGTATATGTTTAATTGTTTTTGGAATACAATTAATCTAATACACATTTCCATCTCTCTCTTTTTTTCCCTCCTCTCTCTCTCACGGTCTTGGACCGATTTCTTCCTTCTGTTTTTTGTTTTACCGAGAACTAAAGAGAAGCAAGGGAAATTTGTGGCAAATTTCTTGAGTGCTAGCACACATAGGAGCTATACAAAGGTGATAGGGAACTCACTTCATGAGCATGGAATCACCATTATAAGCTTGGAGCTTGGACCACATTGGAGGACTGAAAATGGTGGTAGAAAAACAGTGAACTGCCGTGAGCTGTTGGAGGGCAGAAAAATATTTTTGTCTTCACCGCATCGCCCCAACCGATTATTGTGAGTATTCCGCAACTTCGTTGATTGTATTCATACATGTTTCTTGCTTGATTATTCGATCCTTGGGACCGTAGAACTCCAACAATGCAGATATACCAGAAGAGGTTGGCTCGAGCTTTCACACAAAAAGGTGTGTCCTACTAAGATCAGAAAATGGTGATCTAGTACTTAAGCAGTCGAAGCCGTCGACGACGAATCCGAGAGGAAATTTCAGACCTATTTGGGAAGGACCCTACATAGTCCAGAAAGTGATGGGAAATGGGGCAGTGAGACTATCAGACTTGGAAGGGAACGAGTTCACCGAGCCGATCAATGTGGATAGATTGAAGTAGTATTTTGAATAAGGAAGAAGAGACAAAGCAGTTACTGAGAGAACTGGCAGAAGACCTAACCCACAGGATAAGAAATTCATCCATGCATGCATGCATACATGTAACGTACTTGTAATTTTTGTGT
This sequence comes from Zanthoxylum bungeanum, assembly GCA_019454045.1. NCBI lineage: Eukaryota > Viridiplantae > Streptophyta > Magnoliopsida > Sapindales > Rutaceae > Zanthoxylum > Zanthoxylum bungeanum. Next base: position 1,047 of record SKCR01018201.1, on the reverse strand, counting down.
TTGTTCTGTGTTTGCAGGTTTCAGACAAAAGAGAACTGCATAATCACCAGAAGAGACCCGGCAGGAGGAAACTATAAGCAGACCCCGGGGGTGATCAGAGGTATATGTAGGCACATGGCGTTGGTTTCTATAATTAGTCCCAAAGAAAGATTAAGCCATAGAAATACAAAAAACATACATGCAAAGCTTGAAGGATGGCGGAAACATACTTACAAAGCTTTGTGACGAAAATGGTGAAGAGGATCCTTGAGCCTCCTGTTGGTGTTTAATCATGTCCACAAGATCACAAACATGCATAAAAAAACGAGTATGAACACATCAAAGGAGTAAGGCGGAAAAATACTCACATTGAATGGTTTTGATGAAAGAAGAACATGCGTTTTTTTGGCTTCATCAAGCTCGGTTTTGGGGCTTCTGGAACTGCAGTGAACGCACAGTGGGGGCTGTGAAAATCTCCTCCATTTTCGGCCATGCAAGATCCATTGAAGCTCAAAGCTTCAAGCTTCCATGCTCACAAACTCACTTCCCTATCACCTTTGTATCACTCCTAGAGTGTGCTAGCACTAGTTTATCTTCATCTTGCTTCTCAATTTCGTACAAACCAGAAAAATTTGATGAAGAAATCGGCACAATGCCGTGAGATGAGAAGAGAAGAAGAAGAGGGAAAGGAGAGGGAGAAGAGAGAAAACGTGAACTGTACCGTGAGAGAGAGAAAAAATATGTCCAATATTATTTTTATTTCATTTACCAAGTAAAATTAAATAAAACACATATATATATCTTATCTTTTAATTCTAAAGTCAAAAAATAAAAAAGCAATAATGCTTTCATTTTCAACTTTTACTTTAAGTACATCACATCTATTCACTTTAATAAAGTGACATATTGTCAAGTCATATCACTCACTCAAAGTGACAATTGATTTGACGATTGACGCGACTAGCGATTTGACGCTTGATGTGACTTGCGTGCCGCGTTCGAATTCGAAATGCGAACGCGCTCGCAATCACTCTCGGGCTCGGGTTCGCTAATTCTAAATTAACGAAT
>SKCR01018200.1:0-20390 GCA_019454045.1 Zanthoxylum bungeanum | reverse complement strand
GGTTATGATTCCACACAATATTATTCTAATGAGGAATTGATTCTCTTATATATGTATAATAAATCAGTTTGCTAACCTGGAACACGAAGATATGCAAAACCTTCTTCCGATGGTCAGATGCAAACACCTAAAATAACCCAATTAATCATATTCATATATTAACCAAGTTATCTGAATTCATTAAGTTCAAGTTCCAATTATGACTACCCCCGCCCTATAGGTATATTCCTATCCTCTAAGGAAATCTACCTAAGAGACTTTTACCCCAATGTGAGATCGTGAGCTACTGAATTTAAGGCTGAAACCTAAAACCCTTTTTCCAAATTCATTTTAAGTTTACCACATCAATCTTATTGGTGATCATGCAACAAGAAGCATTAAGCTTAAGATTCAATAAACAAACCAAATCATTAAACATAATATAATTAAATCAATTATTAAACATGTGAATATTGTGTTTCATCATTTCCCTAGAATAAAAATAAAATGCTGGGGGTTAGGGGATCCATCTTTAATATTTCAAATGTATAAATCTCACTTTATTATAATATAGAAATTATCAGTGGTACCCAATTAAGTCAAACCAGTCATAAAGATAGTGTTATTATTTGTCCATAAACCAGCCACATAGGCGGTAATCATCTGTCACCTAAAGACCGACCATATAGGCAGTGTCACATTATGTCAAATAAATAAAATCAGTCATTAAGGCGGCATCAACTTTAATCCATATTATTAAATTACAATTTCCATATTATAAATTGAGTTAGATTAATCTACATTATCATATTAAAGGTTTCACCCTTGCCCCAGCGGAAATTAATTACTAAACATAAAAGAAAATAAAAGCACTCAAACTATTATTACTAAAAGTATAAATACATAATTAAAATACATAAAATAAATACACAAGATACAATCCTCAAGTTCCTTATTATAAATCTCAAGGAAAGTATGAAATTCAAATAAAATGACTTGGTATTTATAGGCAAAATTTTGCCTCCACCAATTCCTCCACCAATTTCTCCACCAAACATGGCACAAAATATGGCACCAAATCCTCCACCAAACATCCAATTCCTCCACCAATTTCTCCACAAATTTCTCCACCAAACATGGCACAAAATATGGCACCAAATCCTCCACCAAACAAGCAAGCATGTTTGGTGGAAGTTTGACAATTTTCATTTTTTATTTTTATTTTTATTTTTTGTTTTGAAAATGACTTTAATAATTACACATAACACACCTTCAGATATTTTATCAATTTAAGTCATGAAAAATTCAGAATTCGAAATTATTATGAACTTCAACGTTGTAGATATTTGAGTCTACTTTAATCTGAAACTTGAATCACCTCAATCCGATATCGGAGTAGAAAGTTATGGCCAAAATACGAAAATTGCGTAAAGCTAAAATTTCCGAAATTATACTTCGTTATAACGCCATTTCAAGTTTCCAACCTCCAAAATCCAAATGTCAAGTCCAATTTTTGCCCTTATTAGTTCTAAATTTAGTCCTGAATGATTCCATTGAGTCTCGATTTTATTTTATCTGTAAAATAAATAAAACACATCAAAACATTCATAAAACTCGAGAAACCATACAAAATATTAGGTCAAATGGGCGGTAAATAATGATATATTTTTCGCTCATCAACGATATGTCCTGACATTATATTCTCAATGTATTTTGTGTGTGCATATCAAATGATTAATGTCTTTTATATCTTTGAAAGTCCATTCAATTGTAAATTTATGCTCTCTCATCACTTTTAACAACTTACCTTCTTTATCACTCGTGGAGGAGGAAGAAATTACCACCGGGTAAGTTTGTTCAGGTAACATCTCCTGGATAGGGATGTTACAAAGATTTTTCAGAAAAGATTAGTTTTCCTTGAGAGGATTTTCATTTCAGAAAAATGGATGTTTCATAAAGTATTTCAGTTTTCATTTTTTTAACTGTCCACTCACTAGGTCATTCAAATGATCTAACCCCCCCACTGCCAGTTTTCTATTTTGCAGGTTACCTGGTGGACGAGCTCGAGAGGATGGATGCTTACGGTAGTCACTAGGTTTCTTGGGTCCAACAGATCGAGTACAGAGTTATAGTCCAGTCAGAGTCGAAGTAAAGTTACATGCATATACTAGTATTGTATAAGTCGTTGTAATAAGTTAAAAGTGTCAATTACGTAGTTGTAAAGATAAGTGTATTTGAGTATACAGTTATGAGTATTAAGTTGCATTTCATGATATTGAGTTGGGCAATGGTCCCATGTATGAGTTTACATTTGAGATAGAGTTGTAGTATGGATCACAGTCAGAAAGTCAGAGGCTCGGGGGGATAGATCAGTCTATTCCTTGCCGGTAGCATCTCTTGGAGGGGGATGTTATAGTTCATCTCCAAGAAATACATACTTTAATCCTTCTACAAAGTCTTTAATTCCAATTTGGGTGTTTCCTCATGTTTTTATTCTTCAAGTGTTCTTAGTTCCTCAAAATTTTTCTTCTCTCCATCGTCTTCCAATACCTGTGTAGAATCAAGTAAAGAAAAATCATTAGAAATATATGAATCTAATTACGTACTTGATTCAATAAAATTAACTGTACAAATTTTCATAGGGTCAGATAAATTCCCCTGAATATGTTCTTCCAAAATTGGTTCAATTAATTCCATACTCTTGTTTTCAATGTCCTCATCGTATGGTTACTTGTACATGTTAAAAACATTAAACGTTCAATGTCATATTGCCAAATGATAGATTTATGATTTCATTCCTGCAATTAATTAAGGCATTAGCTATTTTTAAAAATGCACGACCAAGTATTACATAAATTAGCTTGTAACAGTCCGCTACAGGTTGTGTTTCCAAGACAATAAAATCCACATGATATATGAATTTATCGAATTGTAAACACGTATTCCATAATTTCTTTCGGTACCTTGACTGATCTATCGGCAAGTAAAAGAGTAGTTGAAATTGGTTTTAACTCACCAATATTAAATTGTTGGTAAACCGAAAATAAAAGTAAATTGACACTAGCTCCAAGATCAAGTAATACATGTTCAATTTTATGATTTCCAATAATACAAGAAATTATAGGACAACCAGGGTCTTTGTATTTCAATGAATTATTGGTTGAGAGAATGAAACTTACCTGTTCAGTAAGAAAAGTTTTATTTCTTACTTGATGTTTTCTTTTAACGGTGCATAAGTCTTTCAGAAATTTGGCATAGTATATATTTGATGGAATCTAACAAAGAATATTGACCTTCACTTGTTTGAATATTTCATATATCTCTATGGAATGGTTCAATTTCTTTATTTTCAATGCTTGAGGAAACATAGGTGTATGTGAAAAATTGTTATCATCAACGATAGGTAATGATTCATTAACCCTTTTTTACCCTCTTAAACTGACTTATTTTCAACTTCACGAGGTTCAAGAATGGGTATATGGATGACTTTACCACTACGAAGAGTAATAATATATTTGACTTGGTCTATGTGTTGACTGCCAGAACTACCCTCGTGAGGGTTTTGATGACTCTTGGGGTTTGGTTGTGGTTGTGCAGGAAACTTTCCTTTCTCATGAATGGTCAATGCAGATGTGATTTTGGAAAAAGTATATTTCAGATCACTCAAGGTTTGCATATTTTGGTTATTGATGGCTTCATATTTCTCAATGAATGGATGCAAGGTATCCTCAAGGATTTTCCTAATCAGTGGGAGGTATGGTGCATAATTTAGAAAATTATGATGTACATGGGGAGGTTGTTGCAATGGTTGTGCTTGGTTATCGGTCCTCAAATTAAAATTTGGATGGTTTCTCCAACCTGAATTGTAGGTTTTGGAGTATGGGTTTGGATTTGGTCTCTTGAATGTGTTTATGGAACTGACTTGGTTATAGAGACATTCTTATAGGGCTGGCAAGGTTAGGAAACTTGTGTGACATGTTCATTTGAATAACAGAAATAAAATATGACTTCTTTGATTGACTTGACATTATCACTCTTCCTTATTTCTAATGTCTCAACCTTTTTAGCTAGAGATGCATATTTAACAGCATGGTCTTCCCTAAGGTTAAACGTGCCTCTATCAGATGACTGTGGTTTTACAGACGACTCATAAGTGCAAACTGTGTCCTAGTGTTGTGCATTCTTTGCTATGTGTTCTAGGTAATCTCGTGCATCTTCGGAACTTTTGTCCTTAAATTCACCATTACATATCTTATCCATAACTTGTCTACTTTGGGGTGTTAAAACCTCGTAGAAGTAGGAAACCAGCCTCTATGTTTCAAATCTCTGATGTGGATTAATATTTAATATTTCTTTAAATCTCTCCCAATATTGGTAAAATATTTCCCCCGACTCTTGTGTGAAAGTTATGATTCTACTTTTAAAGGAGTTTGCCCTGTGGGGGAGGGGGGATGAATATTTTTCAGAAAATGCTCTTGTAAAATATCACATCTTCTGATGGATCCTGACCTAAGGTTCTGCAACCAAATTTTAGCTTTATCCTTTAAAGAAAAGGGAAAAAACTTGAGTCAGATTATATTTATGCTGTAATTTTGGTCTGTGCAATTATGACATACCTCTTTAGAATTCTCTTAAGTAAGGATTTTCTGATTCTAGACCATGGAATTTTGGTAAAAATTGGATGATACGTGGTTGAAAATTGAAACATGATGCATCTTAGGGGAAACAATGAAAGATAGTGATCATGTCCTAATGTGATTCATGAATTCTCTAAGTGTCCTATGATGATTAAGATCGACATGCTAAAACTCACGTCTACCTGATCAACTGAATTTTCATCTTGGTCATGTGAGTTTTCATTTTGGTTATCAGCCATTTTAACTGACGGTGAAGGTATTTGAGACTCTCTATTTAATCTATAGCTAGATGATCGAGATCAATGTCTCATGCAATCTAAATGCAAACTATATGCTAAAATTTAAATATGCAAATGCAATACTTACAAAAAGAAAAAAAACAAGTGAAAAAAAGTAAAAATAAATAAAAACGAAAGAAAAAAATTTCTGATTAAATCCTAAAAACGTCTTCTGATTCTTGTCAATTCAGATCTCAATTAAATTTCTCGTTCAGTTGTCTCAATTTCTCGAATTAGATCTCACAAAAAATTATGGAAGAATCTCTAGATGGGGATGGTTCAAGAAATTCTTGGGCAAAGTGCAAGCTCCATTTTAATTGAGTTTTCTGCTTCCTGTAACCTTGAAGAATCAAGTACAAGGTTTGTCTATACGTGAGATGTCTTGGTTCAGAATTCATTTAGGATCAATCAGGACATCTTGGATCTACACAAATGCAAAGAAGAAAAAAGATACAAAATAATAAAAAAAGTAAAAAATACAAGGATGTTAAATTATTATTCTCTCTACTAATTATATTCTCCGGCAATGGTGCCAATAACTTGACACACTCACAAAATGGTTCTTTACTCCAAAGTATAAAAGTGTCGAAGTAATAAAATAACCCGGTAAGTCTGGGATCGATCCATAAAGAATAAATTTAGTAAAATAAAGCTATAATTCTAGTGAAAATAAAAAGGCTGAATTTTTTGAAGTGATGAACAATTTTAAATTGGACTACAATAATAAAATAGAATGGTGGGGCTATGGGATCCACTATTAAAATATTTCAAATATAGAGAAATCTTACTTTTTATAATATATAAATTGTCATTATTACCGAGTTAATTTACTTCGAGAATTAATTATGACAAAACACATAAAACCAACCATATAGGTGGTGATAATATTTTTCTATAACAAGTCCAGTTAGGTACTCAATTATGCTAAATATATCAAACCAACCATAATAATAAAATTTGTCAATAATTAGTCCAGATTTAAATTACTCTTTCATATAATACGGGGTAAAGTATTAATTGTGCCAACAAAGATGAGATTCTATAGCGAATCAAGACACCCACAAAATATAAAAGTAGATTAAATATTAGTTTTCATATTACAATTCATATATTATAATATAAGTAAGATTCAAATTAAGAGTTTCACCCTTTTACCCCAGTGAATGGAATTAGCTACTTATGCTTTGAATAAAAATAAACATAATTTTATTACAAAAAGAAAAAGAAATTAAAACAAAGCTCGAAAACTAAAATACACCTGAAACTCCACAAACTCTCAAATAGAAGTATGAAATTTAGACCGAATTTCTAAGGTGTTGAACACCTCTATTTATAGTAGAGGACTCAGCACCTTTCATGTAACATGCAATTTGCAAATCAATTTGTAAAATGTATGATTGGTGGGAATTGACAATCCACCGAAAGATGGAATGTCATTTCCCACCTTTTTTTTTCTTTTTTGTTTTTATTTTTGTTTATGTTTTTTTAATAATTAAAATTACAAGCAGCACACTTTGGATTTTTCATCAATTTCGACCTTGAAAAATTCAAAATTAGAACATCTTGTAGGAAAAAAGTTATAGATATTTTAGTTTTCTTTCATCTGAAACTAGAATTGTCTCAATCCGATATCGGAGTAAAAGGTTATGGCCAAAATACAAAATTTACGTAAAGCTAAAATTATACACTCTTAGAACGCCATTTTAAGTTTCTGGCCTCCAAAATCCAAATGTCATGTTCATTTTTCTAGTTATGCATCCAAAGTATTATTTCACCTATATAAGAAATAAAAATTACAATAAAAATTGATGAAACATAAATTTAATTATTATTTTACAAATTTGATAAATTAAAGGGATTAATGAAACTATAGGTGTAAAATGATTACTTTATTTTTATTAAATGTCCACCTTTTAGTGTTCATCAACTATCCTATTTTCTTGAACCTCATTGAAGAGCTAGATTAGTTCTTCGTCTATTCTTTTTTCTTCCTTTAAATCCATCTAGATCTCTATCTCATACTCCAACAATTTGCCCACCAAGTCATCCAATTTCAAAGTGTTCATATTATTAGATTCTTTGATGGTGACGGTGCAAATCATATATTCCTTAAGAAGAGACTTAATGATCTTATTGACTTGATCACTTGTACTAATGTTTTTTCCTAAAGCACTTAGTTGATTCACAATCATAGTGAACCTTGAAATCATTTTCCCAACATCTCCACCGGCTTCCATCTTAAAGCTATCCAACTCGCACATGAACCGATTTATCTTGGATTCTTTAACTTGGCTAATGCCCTCATTTACAATCTCCAAAGACTTCCATAATTTATAGGCATTTCTAATTTCCATAAATTTATTGATTTGGCTCCGATCTATTGCGCAAAATAGGTGATTAAGAACCTTTGCATTGTTGAAGGCTTCCATGTAGTCCTCATCGGTCCATCGAATTGTGGTTTTGGAAATTCCACACCGTTGCTGTCTTTCTTCATTGGTATTTTTGGACCTTTATGACCGCTTTGTATGTTTACACATCAACAGAAAAGAGGTAGTTCAACATCATCATCTTCCAATAATTGTAGTCAGTTCCGGTGTAGAGCGAAGGTATATTTGTTGAAGCTCCATCGACAAATTTTATTTAACTATTTCTTGTAGAGGCCATGATCTATTCTCGAACATTTAAGTATTTATTGAGAATACCTTACTCTGATACCAGTTGAAATTACATACAAGTCTTACAAAATACTATACCCAAGAGGGGGGGGGGGGTGAATTGAGCAATTAAAAATAAATACGAAATTTAAATTCTTAACAATTTTAAGCTATTCCTAGAGCAAGCTTTACCAAATATCACAATTAATAAATTAAAAGTTATAACAATGACAAAGTAAATGAGTTAAGGGAAGAGAAATGCAAAGCCGATTTTATAGTGGTTCGACCAAATTTCTTACCTACGTCCACTTTTCTTCAAGCTCCCTTGAATGTTCCACTAAGTTCAACAACTTTTACAACCGAGAGGTCTTTGATCCAAGGCTCTTCTCTAACCCTTACACAAATCTACCCTTGAGAGTACTCACCACTCACATAAGGAATTTCACATAAGTATTTGAAGAATAAAAGTGTTTACGAATTTATTTGGGAACTCAATAAAGATAACAAAGATTGAGTGTGAGTGTGTTTACCCAAATATCATCAAGCTCTATAAAATGATAAGAAGTTATATGTAATGAGCTTATGAAATGATAAGAATGAGATGATCAAGAAGATTTGTATTTCTCTATGATTTTTACTTCCAATAAATGTTAGAAAGTGTAAGAACTCGATAAAATGAGATAAGGTCTTAATTTATAGTGAAAAATTTGAGCAGCCCCAACTTACTGTCCTGAGACCAGTGTGCCAGTCTTCAGGGACTGATATGTCGGTCTGAAATTCAAACGGCTACTAAATAGCATTTAATATGCGAGACTTACCGAATTACTGATCAGTATGTAGACCGGTATGGGTCATGCCGGTTTTAGAGAGCATGTAAAAAATTTAGGTTCACCGGTATGAAGACCGGTAAGGTCTAGACCATTCTAGTAACAATGTGTTCACAACACACAGACCGGTATGCTTACCGGTGAGGTCCAGCCCAGTTCCAGTAATGGTTCAGAGAGCATGTTCAGCTTAAGGTATACCAGTGTAGAGACCGGTGAGGTATGGCATGGTTCCAGCAATGGTGTTTCAGACTAAGACCGGTATAGAGACCGGTGAGGTTTGGCCCAGTTTCGGTAACAATGTTTTGAGACTACTGAGACTGATATGCTGACCGGTGAGGTCTGTCATGGATTGATAGACCGGTTACAGTACATAAAACTCACGATTTGAAGTTTAAAACTATATGCACATGACTCTAATGCAATATATGAATGTGTATGAGTCCGATGAGCTTAGAAATACTTGAATTAACAACTCACTTACATTGAAAGATTTAAGTTACACGATTTTGCATTTCCACTTGTTCATTTGGCTATGTCTTCGCAATCGTTTTGCTTCAAAGTCTTTTTACATAGCTTTGCAAATTTGAGTCGAGATCATTGGGTGTTGCATCATCAAAATCTATCATTAAGTGTAATGGTGCTTACAAAAGTAATTAAAAATTTAATGAATTAGAAAATTAAATTTAATCTACGTGAAACGGGCCATATATTAAATATTATAATATTAAATAAAGCATTTAATATATCTATGTGGTGATTTAATAGATAATGTATAAATTGAAAATGAAACTAATTTAATATATGTTTTATAAATATTTCATTGTATGCATATTTTTTAATATCATTACTACATTATAGATATTGTTTAAACATATATTTTATTATATAATTATAAGGTAAAAAAATTAATTATTTACTTATAATTTAATATATTATTTAAAACAATAAAATAATATTCTTAAACAATATTATATATTATAATTTTATTCTAGAATAGATATCCAATAAACATTAAACAATATTTTAATTTTTTTTTTCAAGAATTCATTTATTTTTCCAAGCTACCTTAATCTAAATCTAATTTTGGTTTTTTTCCCCTTCCTAGTATTGAATGGGTTGATTTGATTCTCAATAATATTTGTTGTGCTTTTTGATGATTTACAGTCAGTTCTGGACTCAAACTGAATTTTATTCAAGAATTAAAACAACAAAAAATAATTCGGAAGCCACTCTCTATCAGAGCCAGGTTTCGATCCTGGGACCTGTGGGTTATGGGCCCACCACGCTTCCGCTGCGCCACTCTGATTTATTGATCTTCTATGTCGCTAAATAAGTATAATACTAATATAGCTTATTTATATATGAAAAAGATTCGAAATTGCAATACTCGAGCTACAGGAAGAGAAATGGAAGAAGAAGAAGATGAAAAATCTGAAATGCGAAGCAGTTCAGCTTCAAGTATATGTAGATGGTGACGCTGATGAGTCGAAATCCAAGGCCCATTGGTTGTCTAAATACATATATTTGTAACGTATTTCCAGAACTTCACGAAAATAAAACATTAACATATGTTCTCTAAATATTCGAGTGGAATTTTTCTCTAATCTAATATTGGATAAGATAGAGTAAGATAATTGAGCTCTTATTGTGTCCCGCCAATAATATACAATGCTATTGATGCCATCTAACTTAAGAGTAGTAATTTTTAATTCCTCAGTTTATTTCATTAATCCATACTTAAATTTATTCTGATAAAAAAAAAAAAAAAAAAAAAAAAAAAAAAAAAATTCTCTGTCGAGGAAATAATTTGGAGAACATTAAGATTGTGGTAGGTATTAATAATGAAATTTTGGTTCAATTGCAGATTGTTAGATTGAAGAATTTCACGAGTGAACAGATTAATGGGGAGTAAGTTGAATTAAGGGAATCTAATTCTTGTGCTAATTATTAAAAATATCAAAGACGAATTTTATGAATTTGCTTAGGAGAGTTTACATATTTTTATTACGTTTATTGAACTGTATATTTCGAATTCATCCCTAATAGTTATAGAGGTTATGGTGATGCACGAGTTCAGAAAGAAAAAAACTAAAAAAATATATATTTTGGAAATAAATGAAAACTTAGATCTTGTTTCTTCTTGATCTGAATCTTGAATCAAAACTCAAATTCTTGATCAAAAGACGAGAATCAAACTTTGGCAAAGTTGAAATAAATCATTTTTGGGAAAACTTACTGACACACTCGATTTGAAAGGAAAAACAGTTACTTCTTTATATTGATTCATTAAGAACAAATTACATATGACAAAAGAAGAAATACAATGCTTAACAATGAAACACAAATCAAAGAATTTGACAGAGAAATGAATACAAAATTGTTCTCTCAAATCTGTGCATTCTTCAGCTATATAAAGTTGATTCTGGATTCTTGTTAACAGAATAACCGAATTCTATTTTGGCATATTGTGTTGGGGCGGATGCGTGACCCCTAGGGTCGGATCAGTATCTCGTACAGCGGAAGTGAAATAACATATTCAATTACAAGTGTTTAGGGAAAAACTGAGAATAAATCGGAGTCCAGAAAAACCAAATCGGGATAAAATCAGAAAGGGCGCGCATCGCCTTGGCCAAACAAACACATGCGCGAAAGCAGCATGCTGTGCAGCTCCCTACGCTGCAACGCAGTGCTCTCAGGAATTCAGCTTTAGTACATAATTTTTTTATTATTTCTAAAAACTTTAAACACTTTCAAAATCACCCAAACAAATTTTAATTTCAAAACCAACTACAACACATGTTACACAATTATATATATATATTTTCTTTGAATTAAAACACAAACCAAAATAGAATCTCACAATGAAATAACTCATGAACAATTCTAGGTCACTCAAAGGTGGTCAAGTGATTCAAAATTCACAATACCCATGTACCATTAGATAGAAGAGAATCCATTTCATCATTAATGCTATATTGTCAAATGAATTTAAACATAATGGAGCTGATAGATGCATTTACTCTAAATTCACAAAGGATTATGGTGTGATAGTATGTCTTTATGTTGATGACATGCTCATTATAGGAACTAATATGCAAGGCATAAATGATACTAAGAAGTATCTAACTTCTCAATTTAAAATGAAGGATTTGGGAGAAGTTGATACTATCTTAGGTATCAAAGTTAAAAATTGTAGTGGGGGCTGTTGTAAATTCTTCAAATATTCAAATATTTTGTGTTGGATGGAGGATGGACATGTCCTTTGGATGGTACCCCTTAGGGACATGTCCTCCATTTGTGTGTTACATGGTCATATGCTCAAGTTATGCATAGGAGGGGTGCAACCTTTGGGAGGGTTGCACTCTAACCCAAAGGGTGCCCTTGAGGCACCCTTCCATGCTTATAAAAGGAAGCCATTATGTTCCTTTAAGGACATACAAATGAAATCCGAATTTCATCCTATAAGTGAGAGTCTGAATTGCTTTCTTGAGTCAGAGAGTATTCCACCATATTCCAAGTTCAAGATCTTGTTAAGGTGTGCCCATTGAACAAGCGGAATCCGGGTTATCCTGGGAGAACGTTAGCCGCAAATCCGTAGAGTACCGAGACGGAGATGATAAGTTCTTAAGGACATAGATTAATCTCGATCCGGACTACTGTTTTTCAACTTTGTATCAAAGTTTTTCTTATTCTCAAGTTTTTAAGGTTTTCTAGGGTTTATGCATGTTAGATCCAATTTTCTGGTTTGATTTGTTTGTTTGCATGTTGATTTCTTGTTTAATGACACTAATATGTACAACAATCTTAAGAACTTATCATTTCTAGTGTCGTTAGATAGTAATTCGCATGCTAGGTTAGAATATTTTCTGGAAAAATACAGACTGTGCATGAAAAACTCGTAGGGCGTTCGAACGCCCAACGCATGCGAAGGCAAAAATCTGAAAATTTGTAAAAACGTTCGAACGCGTCTTCAAACGCAACTCGAACGCAAGCCTTATGCCTAAGAACGTTTGAACGCGTCTTCAAACGCGAATCGAACGCATAACTTATGACTTAGTTCGTTCAAACGCGTCCTAAACGCAACTCGAACACAAACTCTCAGGAATCTGTTCGAACGCGTTCTCGAACGCTATACGAACCTGAACTCTCTGGAAACATTCCGTTCGAACGTGTTATCAAACGCTACACGAATGTGAACTCTCTGGAACACTTTGTTTGAACGCGTAATCAAACGCAACACGAACGTACACACACTGGACAGTCTCGTTCGAACGTAGATACAAACGCGACACTAACGAAATAGTCCTGGAATTGTTATAAATTGCAAAGACTTATATTAATATTAACTTAGTTAATCATATACTGAATCACTATAATCTTGGTAGTATAGATTTAAGTTATTATTAGGTTGTTCAATTATCACAAGCATACACTTAGTGATAAAGTTGAAAAATTTATTGTGTGTTGCATACTTGGTTGAGAATTAAAAGTGTAATTTTACACAAGTAATTCCATCCAATCTTGATTGACACTTACACATATATCTACACATATCGTATAGAGTTTGTGCTATTGAATAAGTGCAATACTGAGTTTGAATTGCTAAAAGATCTCATTGAAACAGTGTTTAAAGAATATTCTGTCAAAAAGGCGATAAGAGCCTAAGTGGTCAGAGATTTAAGTGGTTACTCCGGACCCCCCTCGTCCTCTGGGAATATTCGTTTATTCATTTTTCTAAAGAATCTTTAGTTGAAATTCAAGGACTTGTGTTTATTGGAACCACCGTCCAATAGAACAACAAGTGGTAACTTAGTATATCACTTTGAACATGATCATTTGTTGATCGTTGTGTAATTTGTCTTTTGTAGACCTATTGACCCATGTTGATTTTTCCAAGCGGAAACATCATAGTACCGGTCTCTCATGGAGAAAATCCGGAGAAGTTTGGTGGAGCAAACTTCAAACAGTGGCAGAGCAAAATGTTGTTCTACATGACAACTCTGCAGTTGGCTAAGTACCTCAAAGATCCTCCGGGTCCTTTGGAGGGTGAATCAGAGGCAGCCAAGGAACTGCGAGAAGAGACATGGTCGTCTGGCGACTTCCTATGCAAGAACAACCTTATGGGTGGTCTTGACAATACCATGTACATTGTGTACTAAGGCATGTCTTCTGCGAAGATTCTCTAGGAATCTCTCGAGAAGAAATACAAAACCAATGATGTCGGACAAAAGAAATTTATCGTAGGTAGAATGATGTCTCAGTTGGGTGAACTGCAGTTGATCATTCATGAAATACTGGATGAAGGAATGAAACACTGTGAGACGTTTCAAGTTGCCACCATAATTGAAAAGTTGCCTCCATCATGGAAGGACTTTAGGAGCTATCTGAAACACAAAAAGAAGCAGATGAGCCTTGAAGACCTTGGAGTTCGATTGAGAATCGAACAGGACAACATGATGTCCGAGAAGGCCAGCTACAAGACTATGGAGTCTAAGGCCAACATCATTGAGGGTGTAAAGGGTAGCAAGAAGAGAAACAATGGAGCTGATTCTTCCCAAGGGAACAAGAAGTTCAAGGGGAAGTGCTTCAACTGTGAAAAGAGCGGTCATATGACAAATGACTGCAGAAATAATAAGTCTCAGGACAAGGGCAGAAAAATGAGGCCTATGTCGCTGAAGATGAGCATTTAACTGATAAGATTTCAGAAATGAACCTCTCAGCAGTGGTAACTGAAGCCAACTTGGTTGGGAATCCGAGAGAATGGTGGGTAGACAATGAGGCTACTCGTGATATATGTGCAGATAGCAAGATACTTTCCTCGTATCACAAGGTCGATGGCGGCGATCATCTGACAATGGGAAACTCGTCTACCTCTAGAATGGTTAGACAAGGCACAGTGGTTCTGAAAATGATATCCGGAACGGAGCTTACATATAAGAATATTTACATGTTCCAGATATTCGGAAGAACTCGGTCTCGGGTTTGTATTTGTTTCTGACAAGGTTATATTGACCAAAAATGATGTCTATGTAGGAAAATGATACATCGCTGAGGGCATTTTCAATGACCGTCAATTGTGCTATTAATAAAGCTGAAACTTCTGCTTATATTATTGAGACACAAAATGTATGGCATGAGAGGTTAGGACATGTTAATTATGATACAATGCGTACATTAATTAACATGGACCTTATACCTAAATTTGCTTTGATAGCCAACATAAGTGTGAGGCATGTGTTGAAGAAAAAAATACATATAACATCATAGAGCGAAGTTCCTTGGAACTTGTACACACTGACGTGTGTGACATGAATATTGTGCAAACAAGAGGCGATAAAAAGTACTTTGTCACTTTTATCGATGAAAGCACAAGATTCTGTTAAATGTATTTGCTAAAGAGCAAAGCTGAAGTTATTGAGAGCTTTATACACTGAGAACGAAGTTGCAAATCAACTTGGTAAGGAAATCAAAAGAATCAGGAGTGATAGAGGTGGTTAATATGTTTCATCATTCGGTGAATATTGTTCTGTGCACGGAATTATTCATGAAACCCCTGCTCCTTATTCTCCTCAATAAATGAGATTGTTGAGTGCAAAAACCGAACGTTGAAGGAAATGATGAATGCCATGTTGACTCGTTCTGGTTTACCTCAGAACTTGTGGGGGAAAGCACTGCTTTCCGCGAACTACGTTCTGAACAAGCTTCCTCACAGGAGATTGGACAAGACACCATATGAGTTGTGGAAAGGTTATGTACCTTCCTACAAATATCTGAAAATATGAGGGTGTCTTGCCAATTGCCAAGGTGATGGTTCCTAAACCTAAGAAGGTGAAATATGACCCAAAATTGTTGACTGTATATTCATCGGATATGCTTGCAACAGTAGTGCGTATCGATTCTTGGTACACAAGTATGAGATTCCTGACATCAATCTAAATGTGATGATTGAGTCAAGGAATGTAATATTTTTTTAAGAGACATTTCCTTGTAAGGAAAGACAAAGAAGATAGTCTCTCAAAAGATTTGCTGATATTGTCAAGGACAGTGATCGGGTTGACCAAGAGTCAGATCTGATTTTCTGACATATTTGTTAGAAAATGAGCCTCAAACCTATAAAGAAGCAATGTCTTCTCCGGAGGCGCCTCAGTGGAAAGAGGCTATTAACAGTGAGATTGATTCAATCCTACAGAACCATACTTGGGAGTTGGTTGATCTTCCTCCAGGTTGTAAGCCACTGGGCTACAAATGGATATTCAAAAGAAGGTGAAAACGGATGGATCAATAGTTAAGTACTAGGCAAGGCTTGTCATAAAAGATTATAGACAAAAGAAGGCCTTGTTTAATTTACACCTATTCACCAGTGATTCGTATCACATCGATAAGAATGCTCATAGCCATAGCAGCTATATTTGGTCTTGAAATACATCGAAAGGATGTAAAGACGTCATTCTTGAGTGGTGAATTGGATGAAGAGATTTACATGGAACAACCAGATAGGTTTAATGTTCCTGGATAAGAACATAAGGTGTACAAACTTGTAAAATCCTTGTACGGATTAAAACAAGCACCTAGACAATGACATGAGAAAATTGACAAAGTGATGTTGTCAAGTGGTTTTAAAATCGATGAGTGTGATAAGTGTATGTACACCAAATCAACTCAAAAGGATATGTCATTGTATGTCTCTATATAGACGATATGCTGATAATTGGTAATAATCATGAGTTGATTCAGTCTACCAAGAAAGTGTTATCTAGCAAATTTGATATAAAAGATTTGGGAGTAGCTAACCTAACTCTTCCTCTATCAAATGATACTGGCTTAAGCGTATCGCAATTAGAGTATTCAAGGATCATCGGAAGTCTGATGTATCTCACGAATTGCACACGAACTGATATCGTTCAAGCTGTGAACAGGCTTAGCAGATATACAAGCAATCCATGACATAACCACTGGAAAGCCATAGTAAGAGTTTTGAGGTATGAGAAACTTCAAAAATATGGGCTACATTACGAGAGATATCCTGCTGTTCTAGAGGGATACATCGATGCTGACTGGATATCTGATACAGTGGATTCCAAATCTACGAGTGGATTTATTTTCGCACTTGGTAATGCAACCGTGTCATGGAAATCCTCGAGGCAAACATGTGTTGCCCGGTCTACTATGGAATCATAGTTCATAGCGTTAGACAAAATAGAGGAAGAAGCAGAATGACTTTGAATCTTCCTAGAGGATATTCCTAGTTGGCCCAAACCGGTGCCAGCGATTTGTTGGGGTTTTAAGGGGGAATATCGGTAACGCAGCGGAATCGCGGAAAATCAAAATTTTCCGATTTCAAAATCTTTTCTTGGATCAATTAAATAAACTTATTTATTTAATTATCCAATTATCAAATTCTGAAAAATTACACAAGAGATCAAATTTCTTGGTAATTACCGAATTGCCCCAAAACTTTGTAAATTGATTATTTTAGCCCAAAAATTATCAAATATAATTTTGGATGACTCTAAATCATTTCTAAAATATTTTTCAACACATTTAATGCATCAAAATCAGATTTCACACAAATCCCCAATTTTTAGTCTAATGACATTAGCCACCCAAAATTTTCAATTAATTGCAATTTGGTCCCTTTAGTTCAAAACATGCCAAGATCAAATCCAATCAACCTAAAATTTTACATGAATCATATTCATACCATAATACATCACATATACGAAAAGCCCCAAATTTAAAGTGGGTTATGAACCCTAATTTTTTCAATTTCATCAAATTGTCCAATTTCACCAAATTTACAAAATCCAACACTTTAATCCATTCAATACTTCACCAATCTAGCCTCACCACTTTGAAACAACCCTAGAAAAATTCTAGGTCACCAAGGAGTGGCTTACCAACTCTAGAATGGCAACTTGATTTTCCAAAAATCAAAAGTGAAGCTTTGAAACCATTTCAAGCTTACTTACATGCATCAATCTTTCATTCAAGATCACAACCATAAAAACACAAACTATAAGAGTAGATATAACATCAAAGCATCAAAAAATGAAGCTAAGCATGTTAGAAACATATTTCATGTTGAAGACTTTGAAGAAAAACTTACAAAAACATGATTTTTCCAAGCTTTCTTCTTTAGGCCTTCAAGCTTTTCTCTCATCTTCTTTTATGTTTTATTTGGTATCTAATGAACTTGTTAAACCCTAAAAGATGAAACAAAACAATATATACTCTCCCAAATAGCCCTTGGCCGAATTTGGAGACAATAATATCTAGATATTATATTTTTGTTTCATTTAAATTACAACTTGTCAACTTGTTTTCTAAATCATTACACTTTAATGAATTATTCAACTAAGTCAACAATTGCAACTTAAAAAATATAACAATTATATTTCATTTAGGGTGATGGCCGAAATTGATAAAAATAAAAGAAAAAATATTTTAATTTTAACAATTTAAAATAAATATCCAAGGAAGTCAAATCCAATTTGACTACAATTTCCTTTACTTTAAAGTCAACAATTAACACTTATAACCATTTCCTAACTTTATCATTTGGTGAGATATTTATATTTTAATTATATTAATCATTTAACAATTAAATAAATAAATAATTAATTAAATACAAATATCTAAAATATATGTATTATATTTACTTTAAATATCTCAAATACATATACTAATGATATATGTCAAATATATTTATTTGACAATTTATTAATGTGTATTTAATAATATCATATATTAAATACAAATACACATTAATTAGAAAATGACGGTTCGGCCCGTTCGCATGTATTTTTCGTTTAACGTTTAAACGATTTATAAATAATCATCATTATTCATAAAAGTTGCCCTAATGCTCTACGAGTATATTTCATTAGTGAGACTCAATAGATTCAGGTATATCTGTCACAAAATTTAATTTCGTGTCCATAACTTACCCACCCGTAAATTATGACGACCACAGATAAACTCGCTGAATCATACAGGTCGAGGTCATTGCATACGTATAATCCCTCCGTCACAGGTATCCGGATAATCCCAGAGATATAGATGTAAACGTCAAATCTCTATAGGTATTATCCCGACGACGATTCTATTAGCAATCTATAAATAACATTCGGAACTCACTTCCGAAGTATACTATGGCCATAGATTTAACTGATTGCTAATCACATATGGACTACTTATGCTATGTACACAGAACTTACGGATCTTATCTTGATACACAGAGGATATCCTGAGGATCGGTCCACACCCAATGAACAGGCGGAGGTCTGATCTAAATAGATCGGTGACGTGACTGCCATCTAAGTGTGGAGGATGTCTCATACATCCACAGTGGTATCTCAAGTCGAAGGACTACTATGCTACTCAACCCGAGAAGATTCTTATTGACGTTGGTGTGCCATCCATTAAGAATCTTCGGTGAGTCGTTCAGTGTTTATCTACTATAAACACCTACACGTCTATACGAGTCTCCCTAGACTCATGGTTCATTGGGATAAACCATCGGACCAAGTCTCGATATACGACATGTACTAGTCTCAACGGATTTGACTAACCGACCCGTGTTAGTGAATCTTGACCATGAATAATATTTGATAATATACATTTAGCAGTGACACTTCCCAATGTCAATTACAAACTAGCTTTGTAACTTTGTACTGCATTATATATTATCAGGTATTTGTCTAATATATACATATCACTAAACAACATTTAGTTTCAATCTAATCGTAATCAGATCGAATACGTATATAAAAACAAGAGGTGCAACCATAAATAAGTAATATTATGGAAAAATAGATGTTCGTATTCATGAATCAGACATAAATACGGTCCGGATTGGTGCTCTGAGCACCAACCCCAACACTATTAGCATACATTGTGAAAGCCAATCGGCTATTGGAGAGCCCAAAATACAATTTTTGATGGTAAGTCTCGACACATATGTCGGAGACATAATACTATAGGTTAGCTGCTCTCAAGTGGCATAATATCGATCAATTATGTTGAGTCGAAGGAAACCTAGCGGATCCACTAACTAAAGGTTTACCTCGAGAGCAAGTTCAGAAGTCATCAAGGGGAATGGGCTTGAAGCCTATAATATAAGAATTTTCACTGTGGAAACCCAACCTAGCTGACTGGAGATCCCAAGATCTAGGTTCAAAATGGACAATAAAAACTTTGTGCAATTCAAAACAAACACTGAAGAGTTTTGTACTCTTTCCCATTCTGATAATGACGCTGAGTGCTGTCTGTCATTGGTTATGATAAGCTAAGGCTTTTAATGATCACTATATTAGGAGATTAGTCCTAATGGGGGTAAAGACAGATTACCTCTTCATAGTAGATCACCTATTTCAAGTAAGAAGTGAGGCCGCTTCCATGGGAACTTTTAAAAGGCAGGTTACCCTAAAGTACTTGATGAATCCGGGACCGTTGTTCAGGGCTGAAATGAACACAACCGTAGAACGGGAAATGGTCAAAGTAAAGCTGTGTGTTGGCAGTTGTCTTGGTTTACACCAACGGTAGAACAGTTCAAGACTATGGGTCACTGGTTTGCCAAGTAAATCCGATTGTCATTCACTAGGAAATGTTCAAGACGAGAGCTACCTATTTCGATGCAGTTTTAGTTCACGGAAACTCTCTCAAGTGTTTTCATGAATATTTGAAAAATTGTGGGGGATTGTTGTAAATTCTTCAAATATTCAAATATTTTGTGTTGGATGGAGGAGGGACATGTCCTTTGGATGGTGACCGGCGTAAACACACACGTATAACGCAAGCGTACGTATCGTTCAAGTAGTATAAAAAGTATCGATCCCACGAGGACTTAAAACCTTTTTGTTATCAATTTATTGGGCCAAATAATTACCAGTATCTAACAAGTTGTTTGATTGATTTGGAATGGCAATGATTCTAAATTTAAAGACAAATAACTGAAATTGCTTAAAAGTGGATTTTAAAGAAATTCAATATTAAAAACTATCCAGGGTTGTGATT
>SKCR01018199.1:0-20362 GCA_019454045.1 Zanthoxylum bungeanum | reverse complement strand
TTTGGGAAGATCCATCAGTCGTTCATTGCCAAGTTGTAATCGGTATGTGAGCCTATCTTCAAACTGTTGAGAAAAGACCAGCCAGTGAGATGGAATGAACAGTGGTCAGACAGCCTTCGACAGAATCAGAGAGTACTTGGTAAAGCCACCTGTATTGAAACCTCCGAGACCGGGCAGACCTTTGATATTGTATTTGGCTATAGAATCAGAAGCACTGGGGGCAATGATGGTACAGGCAGATGAGACAGGGGTAGAACATGCCGTTTACTATCTGAGTAAGAAGATGTCCCGTATGAGGCTCGATATCAGGAGGTTGAGAAGATCTGTCTTGCAGTGGTATGGCTTCCAGAAGTTGCGACATTACTTCCAGTCATACAAGATCCAGGTAGTGGCAAAGGAGAATCCTGAAGTATCTTCATTCAGTGCCTTCACTAGTGGGAAAATTGGGCAGATGGTTGGTATTGTTGACAGAGTTTGACATTGAGTATCTCACCTCCAAATGATCAAAGGGCGAGCAGTAGCGGAGTTTCTGGCAATGCAACCTGTTGAGGGGGATCAGTATAAGTTCGAATTTCCAGATGAAGAGATCCAAGCAATAACAGTTCAGAGATGGAAGATGTACTTTGATGGAGCGGTGAATAACAAGGGAGCCGAATCGGGATCGTGATAGTAACCCCCGAGGGAGAGACTTTACCTTTGGCCAAGAGGTTGACATTCAGAGTGACTAATAACATGGCCGAGTACGAAGGATGTGCTTTCGGTTTGACAGCATTGATAGCCTTGAAGGCCGGGAGTGTGGAAGTCTACGGAGATTCTATGTTATGGTCCAGCAGATGCGAGGAGAATGGGAATTGAAGAAGAACGGTTGAAACCTTACCTTTTTCACCTCAAAAAGTTGGCACAGGTTATCCCCGAGTGTAAGTTTCAGCACTTACCGAGAGAAGAGAATCAGTGGCAGATGCATTGGCTACACTTGCAGCGACTTCGGAAAATCCAGAAAAGTTAGTGATGAGACCGTTAATACTGACAACAGCAAGCAAACCAATATATGAGATAGAGAGAATATCGGTAGCAGAGGTTGATGATGGTAAACCTTGGTATTATGACATTCAGAGGTATCTGGAACATGGTGAACTCCCGGAGGGAGCAGGCAGAAAAGACAGAATAGCCATTCAGAAGTTAGCTTCCCAGTATGTGATTTTGAAAGGGGAACTGTACAAGAGGCAAGCAAACGGTATTCAGTTGAAGTGTTTGAGAAAAGAAGAAGCTCAGTATGTAATGGAAGAAATACACGCCGGGATATGTGGTCCGTACATGAACGGGTTGAATCTGTCCCGCAGATAGTGAGACAAGGTTTTTATTGGTCAACCATGGAAACAGATTGCGCGAAGATGGTGAAGCACTGTCATGACTGTCAAGCACATGGTAATTTGAATCACTTACCGCACACAGAGTTGCACGGGTTATCAGAGCCGTGGCCTTTCTCAGCATGGGGAATCGATATGATTGGGGAAGGAAATTCGACCGAATGATCAAATGGGCATCGCTTCATATAGTGGCGTAGATTACTTCTCGAAGTTGGGAAGCCGAATCATTCCGCAATGTTACAGCAAAGCAGATGGCAAAAAGTTTATAGCTCGGAACCTCATTGTCGGTATGGTATGCCGCATCATGCAGTGACAGACAACGGGGTTCAGTTTCAAGGAGAGACGAAGGCAATGTTAAGAGGTATGGGATAGGCCACCACAAGTCATCACCATACAGGCCGCAGGCAAATGGGGCAGTTGAGGCAGCCAACAAGACTATAAAGAAGATTCTAGCCAAGATGGCAGAAAATTGCAGAGATTGGGCCGAGAAATTACCGTATGCTTTGTGGGGTACAGAACATCAGTGAGAACAGCAACAGGGGCCACACCTTACTCTCTTGGTCTATGGAATGGAAGCAGTATTGCCGGTTAGATTGGTAGAAGTGGGAAATAACTCTATGAGGGTATTACAGATGCAGATTGCCGGAACAGGATGGGCCGCACAGAGGTTTGATCAGTTAGCACATTGGATGAGAAGAGAACGAAGTCTTTGGATCACATGCAGATGTATCAGAGAAGAGAGCTCGGGCATTCAACAAAAAAGTGCGTCCTACCAAGATCAGAAGGGTGATTTGGTACTTAAGCAGTCGAGGCCGTCGACGACAGATCCGAGAGGAAAATTCAGACCAAATTGGGAAGGATCTTATATAATGCAGAAGTAATGGGAAATGGAAGCAGTGAAGCTATCAGACTTGGAAGGAAATGAGTTCACTGAGCCGATCAACGTAGACGATTGAAGCAATACTTTGCCTGAGGGGGAGAGGATCCGAGCAGTTACCATGGGAATTAGCAGAAGACCTAACCCAACGGAATAAGAAAATCATTCATGCATACAAGTAACATTGCATTCTCTTCGTGTTTGTTTCTGTTTTGTGTTCGCAGGTTCGAAGAAGGAGAAAGCGGTAGAAATGAGCCAAGCAGCGTCAACGCAATTTCGGTTTTTGGGATGATTCCCAAGGGGCAAGGCCAATATCAGCTTAGGGGCGAGGCCCATATCATGTCATCTCCGGGTATGGAGACATTTCATCAGTTCGAGGGCGAGGTCCCTATAGTCAGCGGTGTTGGGTCGAGGTGCCAGGGTCGAGGTGCCCCGTTGTCAGTTGTAGTTCCGGGTCGAGGTGCCCAGGGTCGAGGTACCCACACATCATCAGTTCGAGGGCGAGGTCCCTATAGTCAGCGGTGTTGGTCGAGGTGCCCAGGGTCGAGGTACCCCCGTTGTCAGTTGTAGTTCCGGGTCGAGGTGCCCAGGGTCGAGGTACCACTACATCATCAGTTCGAGGGCGAGGTCCCTATAATCAATGGTATTGGGTCGAGGTGCCCCCGTTGCCGGATGCAGTTATAGGGATGCGTCCCAGGATCGAGGTCCACTGCAGCACCAACTCAGCTCGAGGCAGCAGCCGAGCCAGGTAAGTGAAAATGCATTTTATAAATTTGATAGGATTGTTCAAAGTCACACACTGCACAAGTCCCATCAAAGTGGGGGCGACTGTAGGCATTGCATTTTTCGCATGTGAAACCCGATGATGAGTCTCAGTTGGAGGCACTACCTTTTTAGCTAAGGATATTGCGGGAAACGGAGGTCGGAATGTGAAATTCAGAATAAGTACGTCATCTAGTTCATTTCACAAGTTCACTGTCTTCGTTAGTGCTGCGTTCGTTACTTCGTTCGAACATCCGGCAGATTGTGGACGTTCGTGGCAGCGGTTCGAATGGCGTTCGAACTGGATATAATCATACCTAAAAAGATAAAATCAAATATATTAACTTCCTAACTAAACAAATCATATACTAAATTAAAAGATGTCATGCCTAATTAAAATCAATCATAACCAATTAAATATTTTATATTCCTAATCTAGCCAAGACATGTCCCCCAATCAAATCCATTGCTTTCCTTGTCTAATACTAAATCATATCCTAATGGATGCCAAAATCCTTCCTTGTGAGACAAGATGAAGCCCTAGCCTTTCTCTCTATAAACCACACCTCTCCAAGGCATTAAGACTCCTAGTTCACGCCCATCACAAAGAAAAAGAAGAAAAAGAATTCCAACCCCTAGCTCATACACATAATAACAAACAACTCTCTTCACCCCCACTCTCACATTACCGAAAACAACAAGCCCTCAAACACTCTCATATTACCGAAAATACGATAGCCATTTCACACCCCCTCCAACCACCAAAACAACTCCTAATCACCACAGAAAATAGCAACCCCCTAAGCCTCCACACATCACCGAAAAATATACCCCCAACGACAGCCCCAAACACGCCCCAAAAAGCCACTAAAGTACCCCCGAACAGCAGCCCCCTTCCCACCAAAACTAACCCAAATCAGTCCCTAAATCACATCCAAACAGCAGTAATTTAACCTCTAAAACAGCAGCAAAATACACTTAAAACATTGCCTAAAAATCTTAAAAACAGTAACATAGAGACTGCATTCATAATCCTTAAAATAATCACACACAAAGAACTAAGAACCCACACAAAATTGGAACAGTTCATTGAAACGTCAAAACAGGTGGCCTGAGCAGTGAGCAGCAAAACAGAGGCCGAACAGGAGTATAACGGAGTTCGAACCGCAAGCAAAACAGCAAAGCAGTGAGCTAGGACGCTAAACCAGTGAACCGGAGAAGTTGAGGAGCTGTACCCTTTCGACGTCCGTGAAACGCAAGCCTGAAAGTTGGCAAAAAGGTTAGACCTGAGGGTATCTTTCACACTCTTTTTTTTGTATTATTTATTAAATATTACTTGCATGATTGTCATGTTGAAATGCATGTTGTGGCCCTTGAGTAGATAACTATGCATGAATTATGAGATGTAGTATGTTGTGGCTGTGGAATAAAATGAGAGATGTCAACTCTCGCGGTATATCGGATAGAAACCCGAACATAAATTTCATAGCTGATTCCGAATGGACGGTAATATGATCTGTACTCGGGACACAACTCCACCTACCACTTGAGTAAACGGCACCCTCTTTTGTTTTGTGTTGCTTTTGTTTATTTATTTTCGTCACTTGAATTCTGTATGTTGTTTATTTATGCATGATTCAATCGAGCGCATGAGCTTAGTAAGTGGAATGAAAGATCCCCTATGGGGAGGGGTTAGAGCCCTTTACCACGATGCTTTGCCGCGCCAGTTGATGTGTGTTCGGTTGAATGCAAGATACGTTCAATCGGGCATACTTAGTTTGATATGATTGTCTTTATGTTTTTATGCATGACTCAATCGAGCGCATGGGCTTAGTAAGTGGAATGAGAGATCCCCTATGGGGGAGGTTAAAGCCCTTTACCACGATGCTTTGTCGCGCCGGTTGATGTGTGTTCGGTTGGATGTAAGATGTGTTCAATCGGGCATACTTGGTTTTGATATGATTGGCTCTATTTTTGTATGTATGATGCGATCGAGCGCATGGGCTTAGTGAGTTAGTCCAAAGGTCCTCTATTTGAGAGATGAAGAGCCTAAAAGGCCACCTTTGTGACATTACTTCGCCGCGCTGGACGAAGTGTGTTTGGGTTGAATGTACGTTCAATTGGGCATACGAAGTCCTACACTTTTATTGTATTTATTTCATTGTGTTGTGATGTGACGCGCATGGGCTTAGTATGTTGGTCTAAAGGTCCTCTCTTTGAGAGACCAAGAGCCCCAAAAGGCCACCTTTACGGCAGTACTTCACGCGCCCTTTATTTTGTTGTTTATGTATGCGTCCCATTTCATGCATCAGGTCTGTTCCCGTTCGAACGCATTTACGAACGCAACTCGAACGCGCATGCATTTTGCCTTATCATGCATCAGGTCTCATTTCTGTTCAAACGCGTTCATAAACGCCATACGAACGTGAGTATTCTGTTTATTTCCGTTCGAACGCATTCACGAACGCCATACGAACGTGAGCATTCTGTTTCATTTCCGTTCGAACATGTTAACAAACGCCATAAGAACATGAGCATTCTGTTTCATTTCCGTTCGAACGCATTATCAAACGCCATACGAACGCGAACCGTCTGTTTACCGTTCGAACGCGTTTACGAACGCTACACGAACGCGAACACGCTGAACTAAGACATATTCATCACATGCCATTTAAAATTGTTTCTTAGGTGATTTTTTTATGGAACCACACATAGTCATTCTATCTTTGTGCACATAATAATGAAAAGCATGTTTATTCCATTAGTTGCGTCATTTGCCTTAGTCTTGATTTAACGCATTACGATTCATATACATATGCCATGATGACTTTGGGAGTATTATTTCTTTGATATATCGGATGGAAACCCAGACATAAATTCCGTAGCCGATTCCGAATGGACGGTAATGCGGTCTGTACTTGGGATACAATTCCACGTATCACTTGGAAAAGTGCTCACATGTATGCTTGTGCGGTATTATGTATGCTTGTGTTTCTTTTTTTTCATGAATATGATATGCTGAATGAAGTTGTATGTTCGTTGTTACTTTGAGGTATTTTCAAGCATGTGTTCTTAGATGTGAGATATATGTGAAATGTATGTATAAGTTTTATTTTGTACCGGTGAATTTAGAAGCATGATACTCTTGGAAATAAGTGCTACTTAAGCCTGATTAAATTATTACATAAATCCTGTCATTATAAGTGACATGAGTAAGGGACCATTCCGAACCCAACGGTTTGAGGTCTTCCCTTGCGAGGGGTGAGTGCGGCCTTAAATCTCATTTTCCCGGTTCACACCGGGTGGCGACTCCATTATTCTCCCGGTTTAGTCCCTCGTGGCTACTCCGTACTCCCGACTGGGCCGCGAACCCGGGACAGCATGCGTCGCCCAGTTCCTGTGTTCCCATACGTACACAGAACCTGTTAAAGCCTTGGACGACCAAAACCAAAGCACATTGATTGTCGCAAGTATTAGCGGTGCAAGTCTCAGGTTAAGACCAAATACACCTATTCTGATTCGGACTTCCATAGACACATAGTCATACTACCAATGTAATTTCGAGGGGTCTATCCAGAGCGAAGCTGTTCCCGTACCATCGGTAAACACAAATCCTATTACACTTGCATGAGTATCCTATACCCAAATATATGAGAACTATGTCGTTATGCTCCCACAACGCGCACAAGTGTAATACTAGTCTATTCCGCATTATCGATGTCCAATCTCGATAATACTACGACTAGGGATATTTAATGATTAAACCTTATGGATTGATACTGTCTCATATCATCTCAATCCGGAACTAATCATATGGACCTTCTATCATTTATACATCTTGGTAATCTAATTACAAGTGATAGAAGAGCAATTTCCTTTGTCACATAGTTAATTTATACAACAACACCATGATCTGTACAAATAGTGATGCTATGGGGCATAACTGTCCAACAATCTCCCACTTTGGCACATAGCCAATCACTCAAGTGTCCTACACCCGAACTATGTACGGTTCGCTCAAATTTCTGCTGAGGAAAGGCTTTCGTCAGCAGATTGCGTGACTATCATCTGATGCGATTTATTCGATCATCACATGGCCATGATGTATGATCCGAATGAATCAGATGAATAATGAAGTATATATCTGGATCGTTGATGAGATCGTTAATTCTTTAGCCTATGTTGTAGCCTAGCTCAGCTGCTAACAGAACTATATCTAATCTAATTAGATTATTATCAATCCATGAGGCTTCTATTACTGCCTCAGCTGCACAGCAATAATCCACTTGTGTTGTTTATTCAGTAACAGTATCTTTCTTGGAAGATTTCCAACTCACTATTCTGTTATTCAAACTTTATAGTACCGTTGTTACGACTTATAGTCATTTTATCGGTTAGGAAACTTGCAACAGTGATCCCGGTCACTTCAAGTTCTTTTCTCCATAGTATAAGACAGCATCCTTAGTTTATCTAAAATACTAAAGGATGTTCTTAACATCAATCCAATGGCTATCACTTGGATTGGCCCGATTGTGACTCCATATGCTCAAAGCGTATGAGACACCAGGTCGCATACATTTTTCAATGTACGAGTTCTCGGAGAGTACCAATAACTTTTATATCTATCCCAATAGATCTTTATTCCTATAATAAAGGTTGTTTCTCCTAAGAATTCTACGGAGAATTTTCATGAAAGCCAAGCTTTCACCGATAGTTATATAGGAATATCATTTCCAAGAAATGATATGTCATCATCACTTAGGACATTCATTGTCAGTGCGCTCCCAAAAACCTCCTTATATACACAAGAATCATTTTCGTTTTGAATTAAATCATTACCATTATGATTATATCAAAATGATAATTTCAAGAACGTTATGCTTGCTTCAACCCATAATTGATCGAATTTACTTGCAAACCTTGTTTGCTCGTTTTGGTACGACGAAACCGTCAGGATGTTATAAACATCCTCCAAAAGGTTTCCGTTAAGGAAAACGGTTTTGGCATTCAGCTGCCAAATTTCAGAAATGAAACATGTAGTATTAGCAAGCATTATCCAAATGGATTTAACCATGGAAACAAGTAAAAAGGTTTCGTCGTAATCGACACAATGTTGATAACGATACCTTTTCGTTATAAGCCCAGCTTAGTACATTGGTATGTTGCCTTCCATGTGTGTCTTCCATGAAGACTTATATAGTACCAATAGGCACAATTCATTCTGGTACATCAACCAGTATCCAAACTTGGTTGGTATACATGTAATCCATTTCGGACATCATGACACTTTGCCATAATAGGGAGTCGATACCTTGTATCACTTCCTTATACGTAGTCAGTTTGTATTCCTCAATAAGATTGACATCTTAATGAGGTGAGATCAGAAACCCATACCTCCCAGGTTGTTTTCTGACTCTCTCCGACTTACG
Organism: Zanthoxylum bungeanum; assembly: GCA_019454045.1. NCBI lineage: Eukaryota > Viridiplantae > Streptophyta > Magnoliopsida > Sapindales > Rutaceae > Zanthoxylum > Zanthoxylum bungeanum. The sequence continues at coordinate 11,927 of SKCR01018199.1, read as the reverse complement.
TGGTTCTTGTGTATTCGAAGATTATTGGTATAGTTTCATCCTTGATGAACTATTTGTGTTCCATTAAGGAATTGGTGCCTGGAACAGTATTACTCCGATTTTCATCGAGTTTTACTTTCCTCCCACTTACCACTGCATATAGGTATTCCTCTTAGGAAAACCTTATGGCGAGCAACAATTACATTATTCTCTAGTGAGTTGTATAAGTACTATACTTTGGTTTCCCTAGGATAACCCACAACTTAGGCACTTATCTGATTTGGGTTCTAGTTTGGTATCATCCAAACATATGCCCAGCATTCCCAAATCTACAGGAATGAGAAAACTCGGTTTCTTTCATGATCATATCTAATATGAAAGTCTGTCAAACAGATTTTTATGGAACCTTATTCAAAATAAGTTTTGCACTGTTAATGCGTATCCGTTGAAGGAAATGGTAGCTCAGAGCGACTCATGATTAACCTTATCATGTTCAACAGAATTCGGTCTCTCTGTTCAGACACATCGTCAAATTGACGTGTTCCGGGAGGAGTCCTCATTGAAAGAATACTATACTCTTTCAAGTATTTAAGAAACTTATTGCTTAAGTATTCTTCATCATGGTCTAACCATGACGGTTTAATACTTTAGCCGATCTGTTTGTCTATTTCGTGTCGAAACTCTTTGATTTTATCAAAAGTTTCTGATTTGTGTTTCAAAAGAAACACATAACCATAACGCGATGCCACATCCGTAAAGGTCACAAAACATTCATATCCACCCCTAGCCTAGCTAGACATGGGCCCACTTATGTCACTATGAACGAGGGCTAACAGATCGATTGCATTTTTACTTTTACCAAGTAAAGGTGTTATAGCCATTTTGCCTAATAAACTAGATTCGTAGACATCATTTGAATAGAATCAAATTTATCCTAGTACCCACTCTTCGAAAGTGTGGATATACGAATCTTGCTTATTGTGTCCCGGATAACAATGCCACAAATAAGTCTCATCTGATCAAATCAGTTTGAGCTATTTGTTTTTCATGTTATACGTTTGAGATTTATTTATATTCAAAATATAAATACTGTTATTCACATCTAATGGGTTTATCTCAATATCATCTTATAAAATGAAACACTTTAGTGTTCTAGAATATAAAGGTATACCTGCAATAGGTTAAACCCTGATATAGAGATAATGTTTCTAGTCAAACTAGTTACATTCTAACAGTTTCCTAATTTAAGTACACACCCGAAGGGTAGTTCCTAAACTTAGGTATCTACGGTTAAAACAGCGACTTTCGTCCCGTTCTCAATTCACAGATTAATCTCAACTGAAGTCAGTATCCTGCTCTCAGCAGATTCTGCACATCAGCACATATGTACCACACTCAGTATCTAAAATCCAATTTTAATACCAGTAGTGAACATGTTTATGACAAACATATTTGAAGTTAGAGCCTTGCACCGTCCTCAATTCCTTTATGTCTGCCTTGTCCATACGGAATTCACGCTTCCAGTGACCCCGTTTTCCACACTTTAGGCAGACATCTTGGGATATGTCCTTTATCTTCCCAGAAGATTATAATGACTTTGCCTTTTCCCTTTTCCACACCCCAGAAGCCTTGGCCAAGCCTTGGCCTTCGGAATGTCGAAGTAAGGTGCGTCTTGCGCTTCTTGCCTTATTGCAAACTCTGGCTTTTTCTCCTTGAGAATAGCCATTAACTCTCAAAGAGTTTACTATTGCAATTTAGTACTTCTAAGATCTAAAGATAGATCTATGAAGATCCTTCAATTTCATTATCATACTATAAGGATCTAATCCTTAGTTCTGATTAAGAAATTAAGGAGTCTAATTGGAAAGCATAATGAATTAAGCACTAAAGTTATCATCACATGAATCTTCCAAAGATCATGCTCTACTATTTGCTTAAATCTGGGCTTAGGCCTAAGATATTATTTTATCAAATAAAGTAACTTCTTAGTTTTCAGGACTATCCTGAAGTTTTATTCCCAATTTGAAAATTAAAGTCGTTTAAATACATTTTCACCCAGGATTATGTTTTAAACACTAATCTTTCAATTATCTTGATTCCAATAGTCCAACCATTTAATCAACGATTTTAGGTACTATTTATTATAATGATTACTATAGTCTAACTATATAATCAACTATAATTTAATAGGTTAAAATTCAATTATATTGATTACTATAATCCAATTATAAAATCAACTATTAATTGAAATGGTTAATTCAAATATATTGATTACTATAATCCAATTATATAATCAACTATAAATGAAATAGTTTGAATACAGTCCAACTGTTTAATTTAAAACAATATTAAATATTATTTATATTGACGAAAAATCGAAATGAGCGCGTATGACAAGTAACTAAACGAATATTGAAAATTTAATACTTGCCTCCCACTATATTTCGGCGAGCCTCTAACCCTATGTTGAGTACTCGGGAAACCTTGTTTCCTAGTGGGCTAGGATCCCGTTAAATAACACACAATCTTGAATTTGGCCAACAAATTGTATGATAATTAACTAGGTAGATCTCTAAGATCAATTGGATCCTATCCAATTCCTAGATCCAGTAGGTGGACATCCAAGTCCGAAACATATATCTTATATATGCCAATATATCCAATATATTCCCTAACCTTTTTCCTCTGAATCAACTAAACCTTGGCTTTGGCACAACAAACTTAGTGATCCCAGTTAAGCGGAACCCATTGACTATGGAAAGTTTCGTAATCAATGTCGATGGATAAGAAGTGATCTTGACTTTGGCCAACAAATCACAACTTGGACAAGACACCAGTATGGAACAAAGCCTTCATGATTCAAACACATCCGCGACGGACAAAGGTCTTGACTTTGGCCAACAAACCAATGCCAGTCTTGGATCTTGAGTAAGAATCACTCAATTGAAGGAAAAACGCTTAATATGATGTTGAGGTTTTTACTCGTAATTGGCAACCAATTAATTATCTTTGTTAAGGTCTCATCATCATGCACCCTTAAGCATGCATTCTAAATGTAGGGGTTGGTGCTCAGAGCGCCAATTCCCGGTTGTATTTTTGTTAAATACTTCTGTAAAACGTTATTATCAGTAATAATATATGCAGTTTCTATAATATAATCTAATCTTTTATATGGTAAAGACGTAATGACCCTAGAATGATTAGTCATGATACAGTTGCAAAAGCGTCGCAACGGACATTGAGTCGTATCATGACGTTGTCATTCTCAGACAGTTCCTGATCAAGGTTTACACTACTTGGTCAGTGTAGTAAACCCGTTGAGACCAGTACATGTCGTATACTGGAATATATATGATTCCAATGGTTTCTCAATGAACCATAAGTCTTGGAGACTAGTATAGACGTGTAGGTGTTTATAGTGGATAAACAGTGAACGACTCATCGAAGATTCTTAATGGATGGTACACCAGCGTCAATAAGAATCTTCTTGGGTTGAGTAGGACTTGTGATTCTTAGACTTGAGATGCCATTGTGGGCACATGAGACATCTTCTACACTTAAATGGCAGTCACGTCACCGATCTATTTAGATCAGACCTCCGCCTGTTGTTGGGTGTCGATAGATCCTCAGGGTGTCCTATGTGTATCAAGATAGGATCCGTCAGTTCTGTGTACCAGAGCATAGGTAGTCCATATGATTAGCAATCAGATAAAACCATGGGCCCGTGGTAAGTTTAGAAGCTAGTTCTAAACATTCTTTTTGAGATTGCTAATAGAATAGTCGACTGGATAATCCCGATAGAGATTTGACGTTTACATCTATATCTCTGGGATTTATCCGGATACCTGTGATGGAGGAATTATACATTTGCGATGACCTCGACCTGTATGGTTCAGCGAGATTATCCGTGATCGTCATAATCTACGGGTGGATAGATTATGGACATGAAATTTGATTTCGTGACGGATATACCTGAACCTAGAGAGTCTCAATAATGAAACATACTCGTAGAGCACTAGAGCAACATTAATAAATAATATTGATTATTTATAAAGTCGTTTAATGGTTAAACGCAAGATACATGCTAAAGAGACTAGATAGTCATTTGCTTAATTATTGTGTATTTACATTTAATACTTGATTAATTTAAATACACATTAATTAATAGTCAAAATGAGTTATTTGACTTATTTCCTAAATGAATATATGTTTTTAATATTTAATGTAAATATTATACATATATTTAATATATTTGTATTTGATTAATTAATTAATTATTTAATTGTTAAATGATTAAATTAATTAAAATATAAATATCTTACATTAGGATAATTAAAGTAAATGATATTAGTTGCATTTGTTGACCAAAATAAATATCTAATAAAGTAGTTTATAAGATATTTGTGCAAGTTGACATTATGATAATTGAAATGAAAATGAAATTACAATTTCTTGAATTTGGCTTTGATTTCATTTCATTTAATTGTTAACCTAATACACTTTATCAAAATAAAATCCATTGAAGAAGGCAAAGGAAACTTGAGAAAAGAAAGACAAAATCAAAGATAGCTTGGAATTTAGTAAGTTTTTCCAACTTACTATTAGAGAGGAATATGTTCCTTAGGTTCAAGGCTTCAACATGTGATGTTCTTAGATTTTTTATTTCTTTATTTCTTTGTGTTTTTGTTGGTGGAAGTTTGATAGAAGTATTGAGCATGTATGATGAAGGAAACTTATGACTATTGTAGTTGTAAGGATTCTTTTAAGGTTTATGAAACCATGTTGCTAATCTAGAGTTATTGACCCACTCTTAAATGACCTAGATTTGATCTTGAGTTGTTTCATTGTGTTGAGACTTGGATTGGATGGAAGAATGATGATTGAAGTAATTGATTTAATGTATTTGGTCTAATTTGTCCAATTTGAGGAAATTGAAAAATTAGGGTTTTTAACTAATTCCAAATTTGGGGGTTTTCATATATGTTGAGCATTTGGGTGTGTATATGATGCATGCAAAGTTTCATGTTGATTGGATTTCATTTGGATGAGTTTTGAAGCATGAAATGACCAAATGGTCAATTTTGGCACCAAATGGTGCTCACGGCAATGGCATGGATTTTGGGGGATTTTGTGGCTTTTGGTGTTTTGATGTTTGAACATGCTAAGTTCATCTTAGAAATGATTTAGAATCATTCAAAATTGATTAGATCAATTTTGGACTAAAATGGACAAAATACCATATAAAGGTAATTTGGTAATTTCACTTGAATTTGATTCATTTGAAATTTTATTTCATAATTTGAATATTGGGTAATTAAATAAATGTGTTTATTTATTTAATCCAAGAAAATTTTTGAAATCTGAAAATCGGATTTTCACCGCTTCCGCTGCGTTACCGGATTCACCCCCTAAATAACCCCTACACTAAACACATAATAAGGCGCGTAAGTAAATAAATATAATAATGATATGCGGATGGATACTTAATACATTGTTCCTAGAACAAATCTCTCATTTTCCTCTCTCCCGCTAGCACAATTATTACTTCTACCCAATTACATAACACTTCTAAAGAAACCTCATTTAAATTGAGGGGAATAGGTGAGAAGAGAAATACACAGAGTCAAGAGGTAATGGGCTGGACACGCAAGTCCAATTTAATAAATTCTAAATTTATTACAACAATTTCCAAAATTACCCTTACCCATCTAATATCCATCCGATATACATTATTCATACATCACATCCATGTATTCACACAAGCATGTTATCAATCAATCTAATCCAATTAATTAATCTGAATTTTAATGACCATCCATGTTCAAACAACGATTTGATTTTACTCGAGTCAAACTCGTTTTGCGAATAAGTACTTAAAGTACGAATTCTTGAGTTATATTAAACTAAAACATTAAATCCAATTTAATTTGTATTTAATACTAATTCTTTATTTAATTCCAAATTAAATATTTACACTTTATTAATGAACCTTTACGACTTAGATTCCAAATCTAATCGTTACGGGTCTCAAAGCCCGATTAACATCCAATGTCAATTTAATTAAAGTCCAATGGGCTTTTAATTAATTTCTTAAGGCATGGAATTTTGGTCAATATGGGTCAAACCCAAAAACCAAAGCCCATTTAAGGAATCACCCTTATTAGCCAAGAAACCAATTTAGGCCCATTAGGCCCAATTAAAGTTAAAGGTCCATTAAGTCATAATTGGACTTTATGGTTATGGTTTTGGGCCCAATTGAATCCAACCAATTTAGCCTAAACCTAACTTGGTACAACCAAGCCCATTAAGCCCAATTACAACTTTAAAAGCCCAATTCCAAATTTGGCCCAATTAATTAACTTACAAAATTCCAAATTTTACAATTAATTAACCTAAAGTGTATGCCATAATTAATTAACCAAATTAACATTTCCAAAATACTAATTCACTCAATTAATTATGCTCATTAACATCAAAACATGTCCAACACATTTTAATCAAAAATCAACTCATTATACATGCTACACATGTTGAGTTCTAATATAGGTCCCAAGATCATGAAATCAAGCAAGAATTCGTATGAACACATCAAAGGAGTAAGGCGGAAACATAACTCACATTGAACGGTTTTGGATGCGAAGAACAAGATGCGTTTTTGCCTCCCTCAAAGTCACGGCAGGAGCTCTCCAAGGCAGTGGGCTGCTCGGTTTTGATGGTGGTGGTCTCCTCCATGATCGGCCATTGATGACCTCCATGGAAGCTCCAAGCTTCAAGCTCCAAAATTGATTCCAAGCTCATAAATTTGTTTCCCTATCACCTATGTATAACTCAAGGTGTGTGCTAGCACTTTATCTTCATCCTTGCTTCTCATTTTTTCGGTCAAACCAGAACAAGAACAAGAAGAAACGGCTCCAAAACCGTGAAGGAGAAGAGGGAAAGAGAGGGGGAAAATGGTTTACTGGAAACCGAAAAGTGAGAGAGAGAAAAGTAAAAGAAAATGTATTACTTATATATTTATTTTTATTTTCCAAAAACAAAAATCAAATACATAAAACATTTTCATTTATTAAAAGTCAAAAAGCAAAAAGCAAAATTATGTTTTTCAACTACCACATCAATCACTCAAATAAATCAATCAAATTGTCACATCACTCAAAGTGACATGTGATTTGACGCTTGATGTGACTAGCGATTTGACGCTTGATTTGACTTGCGTGCCGCACTCGAATTCGAAATGCGAATGCGCTCGCAAATAATCCCGGGCTCGGGTTCGCTAATTCCAAATTAACGAATTTTCCGTTGCGTCGTAATTAAATGATTACGCCTAGCGAAATCACTATTCACGTCGCTAACGAATTAATTCTAAATTAATTCGTTCGCCCGAATTAAAATCCAATTTTAATTCCGCGTCGAAATCCAATTTTAATAATATATAAATATATTATTTTATCGATTAATTCCAAATTAATCGTTCTCTCTCTTTAATTAATATTTTATCCCAGATAAAATATCTCCGTGATTAATCCCAGATTAATTTTCTCTCTCTTCTAATTAATCCCAGATTAATTAAGTGCGAGTTATACGTCATCGGTGAATCTTCGGGAAGCGACCCATGAGATCTCCGGATATGTTGGCAGTAAATACGGTCATCGGACTATCCGAACACGTAAGTACCTCGTACTACGTTTATACCGATTTACAAGACAAGGTTGGCTTCTAGCAAAGCACCATGCCTACCCAATTCTCCAGAAATATTCTTACAGGAATATATAGATCTGTATCAAGCGTAGTATACCGTAGTATTGTGTATATCGGCCCAGTATCGGATAGTCACGTGCTAGGGCTGGGGCTGGATAAGTGTCTGCCCCGTCCGAAGCACATGTCGGATGTCTGGTAACTAGTCTCTATAATCGGATATACATGACCTTGTCATAATATCCCGATGGCCGGCCAGCACTTAAGAGCACTAATACCGTATCCTGCGTGACATCATCTCCACTATGACTGGAGTGATACTTCCGTCTTGACATCACACCCAATACACTACGACTCTCTGATAAACCCAGAAGTGGTGTACGCAGAACCGGTTAAAGCCCTGTACCACCAAGACCAAAGTCTATCGATTATCGTAAGTATTAGCGATGCAAGTCTCAGGTTAAGACTATACACACCTACCTTGATTTCGGCCTCCCATAGACACATAGTCATAATACCAATGGGATTCCGAGGGGTCTATCCAGAGCGAAGCTGTTTCCCGTACCATCGGTGAAACACAACCTCCTATCGCACTTGCATAAGTATCCTATACTTATATATATGAGAACTATGCCGTTGTGCCCTCACAACGCGCACAAGTGCAATACTAGCCTATTCCGCATTATCGATGTCCTGTCTCAATAATACTACGACTAGGGATATTAAATGATTAATCCTTCGTGGACTGATACTGTCTCATATCATTCTCAATCCAGGAACTAATCATATGGACCTCTCTTCATTTATACATCTAAGGTGATCTAATCACAAATGATGAGAGTGCATTTCCTTGTCACATAGTTAATTTGCTACAACAACACAATGATCTGTGCAAATAGTGACGCTATGGGTCATTTTGTCCAACAATCTCCCACTTGGCACATAGCCAGTCACTCAAGTGTCCTACACCCGAACTATGTACGGTTGGCTCAAACTGCTGAGAAATGCATTCGTCAGCGGATTTGCATGATTATCATCTTGATGCGATTTATTCGATCATCACATCGCCACGATATATGATCCGAATGAATCAGATGAGTATCTAAGTATGTATCTGGATCATTGATGAGACCATTAATTCTTTAGCCTGTGCTGACGCCTAGCTCAGCTGCTAACAGAACTATATCTAATCTAATTAGATTTGTATCGACCCAAATGACTTCTATTGCTTCAGCTGCAGCAACAACCCGCATTTGTTGTTTATTCGGTAACAGTATCTTACTTGGAAGATTTCCAGCTCACTGTACCGTTATTCAAACTATATAGTACCGTTTGCGACTTTTAGTCGTCTTTATCGGTTATAGGAAACTTGCTACAGTGACCCCAATCACTTCAAGTTCTCCTTCTCCATAGACTAAGACAGCATCCTTAGTTCTCTAAGACACTAACGGATGTTCTTAACATCAATCCAGTGACTATCACTCGGATTGGCCTGTTTGTGAATCCATATGCTCAAAGCGTATGATACATCAGGTCTCGTACATTTTTCAATGTACGGTTTCTAGGAGAGTATTGCGAAAGCCAAGCTTTCGACGATATTTATTTTATGGGAATACCATTTCCAAGAAATGACGTATTATCATTATTTTAAAGGACAGCCACTGTCAGTGCACTCCCACTAACCTCCTTATATACACAAGAATTATTTTCATTTTGAATTAAATCGTACACCATTATGATTATATCAAAACGATAATTCCAAGAACCTAATGCTTGCTTCAATCCAATCATTGATCGAATAACCTGCATTATCCAAATGGATTTACCGTGGCAACAGGTAAAATGTTGAATCGTAATCAACATAATGTTGATAACGATACCTTTCCGTTAAAAGCCTAGCTTTATACGCTGGTATGTTGCCATCCATGTATGTCTTCCTAGAAGACTTTTAAGTACCATTAGGCACAATGCCTTAAGGTACATCAACTAGTATCCAAACTGGTTGATATACATGGAATCCATTTCGGATTATACGGCACTTTGCCATAATTAGGGAGTTGATATCTTGTATCACTTCCTCATACGTAGTCAGTTGGTATTCCTCAATAAGATTCACATCTTTATGAGGTTAGATCAGAAACCCATACCCCAGGTTGTTTTCTGACTCTTTCCGACCTACGCGGTTCTTGTGTATTCGAAGATTAATGGTAATAGTCTCATCCTGGATGAACTATTCATGTTCCATTAAGATTCAGTGCCTTGAACAGTATTACTCTGATTTCCATCGAGTTATACTATCCTCCCACTTACCACTGCATATCGGTATTCCTCTCAGGAAAATCGTATGGTGAGTAACAATCTAATTGTTCTCTTGTGAGATGTATAAGTACAATACTTATGGTATCCCTAGGATAACCTACATTTGGCACTTATCCTATTTGGGTTTTAGTTTGGTATCATCCAAACATATGCCTAGCATACCCAAATTAACAGGAATGAGAAACCCGGTTTCTTTTCCGTTAATATCTAATATGATATCTGTCAAACAGATTATTATGGAACCTTATTCAAAATAAGTTCTTGCATTGTTTAAAGTTTATCCGTTGAAGGAAATGGTAGCTCAGAGCGACTCGTGATTAACCTTATCATGTCTAACAAAATTCGGTTAATCCGTTCGGACACACCGTCAAACTGACGTATTCCGGGAGGAGTCCTTATTTGAAAGAATACTATACTCTTTCATAAAAACTAGAAATTTATTGCTTAAGTATTTTTCCATTACAGTCTTACCGTGATGGTTTAATACTTTAGCCGATCTTTTTATCTATTTCGTGTCGAAACTGTAAAAGTTTCCGATTTGTGTTCTTCAAAAGAAACACATAACCATTACGCGATGCCACATCCGTATAGGTCACGAAATATTCATATCCATATCTAGCCTAGCTAGACATGGCCCACTTGATTCACTATGAAGTAGGGCTAACAGATCGGTGGCATTTACACTTTTACCAAGTAAATAGTGTTTTAGGCACTTTGCCCAAATAGACTAGATTCGTAGACTTTATTTGAATAGAATCAAATCAGTCTGGTATCCGCTCTTCAAAAGTGCGGATATACGATTCTTGTTTATCAGTGTCCCTGACAACTATGCCACAATTAAGTTTCTTAACTGATCAAATCAGTTTGAGCTATTTATTTGTCATGTTATATATTTGAGATATTATTTATATTCAAAATATAAATCCTGTTATTCATATCTAATGTGTTTATCTCAATATAATCTTTATATAATGAAACATTTTAGTGTTCTAGAATATAAAGGTACACCCGCAGCGGGTTATACGCGATATAGAGATAATGTTTCTAGTCAAACTAGCTACATTATAACAGTTTCTAATTTAAGTACTAACCCGAAGGTAGTTCCTAAATTCAGGTATCTACGGTTAAAACAGCGACTTTCGTCCTATTTCCAATTCGCAGATAAATCTCTATTGAAGTCAGTATCATGTTCAAAACAGATTTTGAACATCAATATATTTTATGTACCACACTAAGTATTTAAAATCCAATTTCAACACTAGTTGTGAACATAATTATGACAATCATATTTGAAGTCAGAGGCTTGCTCGTCTTCTATTCCTTCTTAGGATATGTCCTTTATCTTCCCAGAAGATTATAATGATTTTGCCTTGCTTGTTTCAACACTCCAGAAGCCTTTAGCCAAGCCTCGTGTTTCTGGAATATCGAATTAAGGTGCGCCTTGCGCTACAAGCTTAATATATTTTTATCAAATAAAATAACCTATTAATTTCCAGGACCATCCTGAAACTTTTTCCCAATTTGAAAATTAAACCATTTAAACACATTTTCCCCAGGATTATGATTTAAATGTCAATCTTTCAATTATATCTTGATTCTAATAGTCCAACTATTTAATCAACGATTTGTGGTACTATTTATTATAATGATTATAATAGTCCAACTATATAATCAAATATAATTTAAATTAATTAACCTCAATTACATTGATTACTATAATCCAATTATAAAATCAACTGTAAATCGAAATTAATTAATTCAAATATATTGATTAATATAATCCAATTATATATAATCAAATATAATACAGTCCAACCTTATTAAAACAACAATTTAAATATTATTCCAACTAACATTTAATCTAACGACGAAATAATTTGTGATTGAGCGCGTATGGCGAGTAATTGAATGAGTATTGCAATTCAATTCTTGCC
>SKCR01018198.1:0-20395 GCA_019454045.1 Zanthoxylum bungeanum | reverse complement strand
TGTCCGAGAATTGGAAGACTTGGTGCTTTGCTAGGAGTCGACCTTGTCTCGTAAATCGGTAAAACGTAGTAGTTGGTACGTACGTGATTCGGATACTCCGATGACCATATTTACTGCCAATATATCCGGGGATCTCATGGGTCGCTTCCCGATAATCCACCGATGACGCACAACTCGCACTTGTATAATCTGGGATTATATAGAAGAGAGAGAAAATTAATCTGGGATTAATAACGGAGATATTTTATCTAGGATAAAATATCGTCTAGAGAGAGATAACGATTATTTGGAATTAATCGATTAAATTAATATATTCGATATATTAAACGAAATTAGATTTTGACGCGGAATTAAAATTAGATTTTAATTCGGGCGACGAATTAATTTATAATTAATTCGTTAGCGACGTGAATAGTGAATTCGCTAGGCGTAATCATTTAATTACGACGCGACGAAAAAATCGTTAATTGGAATTAACGAACCCGAGCCCGAGTGTGATTGCGAGCGCATTCGTATTTCGAATTCGAGTGCGGCATCGCAAGTCGCATCAAGCGTCAAATCATTCGTCACATCAAGCGTCAAAACAAATGTCACTTTGAGTGATGTGATTGATTGATGTGATTGATTGATTGAAAGACATGTCACATTATTAAAGTTGATATGACTTAAAGTTGATGGGAAAGTGAAAGCTTGTGGAGGGAAAACTTTTGGTTTTTGGCTCCAAAATTCATTTAATTTATTAGATGAAATTAAATGGAAATTGATTATTATTTTGGAAAATATATAATCAAAAAGTTTTTACACTTTTCGGAAACATGCAAACACATTTCTTTCTCTCTCATTTTTGCTCTCTTCTTCTCACGCACAAGACCATTTTCTTCCCTGGTTTTGAACCAGAAATGGCGTGAACAAAGGGAAGCAAGGTTGCGTTTTTAATGGTGATAACCGCAAGTGCTAGCACACTACAGTCTTGCGAAGGTGGTAGGGAGGTTCGCCCATGAGCCGGGAACGTTTTGATGAAGCTTGAAGCTCGTTTTTGATGTTCAAAATGGCGCAAAACAGACTACCAAACTGCTGCAGTGGGCGCACATGAGCAGTGGGCAGTGAGCAGCATTTCAGTTCGTTTTTGTTGCCAAATCGTCTCTCAACCGCTCGATGTAAGTATTCTGCACTTCCGTCGTTGTATTCGCTTATGATTCATGCTGAGTTTTGATCTTGGGACCTATAGAAACTCCAACAGTTTTTAACCGTAGAAACCTAAGTTTAGGAACTACCCTTCGGGTATGTACTTAAATTAGGAAACTGTTAGAATGTAACTAGTTTGACTAGAAACATTATCTCAATATCAGGGTTTAACCCGTTGCGGTTATACCTTTATATTATAGAACACTAAAGTGTTTTATTTTATAAAGATGATATTGAGATAAACACATTAGATGTAAATAACAGTATTTATATTTTGAATATAAAAAAAATCTCAAACGTATAACAGGACAAACAAATAGTTCAAACTTATTTAATCAGATGAGACTTATTTGTGGCATTGTTGTCTGGGACACAATTAACATGACTCGTATATTCACACTTTCGAAGAGTGGATACTATGACGGATTTGATTCTATTCAAATAATGTCTACAAATCTAGTTTATTAGGTAAAGTGCCTGAAATACTTTTTACTTGGTAAAAGTGCAAATGCCACCGATCTGTTAGCCCTCGTTCATAATGATGTAAGTGGGCCTATGTCTAGCTAGGATAGAGGTGGATAGGAATACTTCGAAACCTTTACGGATGTGGCATCGAGTTATGGTTTTGTGTTTCTTTTGAAACGCGAATCAGAAACTTTTGATAAGATCAAAGAGTTTCAACACGAAGTAGACAGACAGATCGGCTAAAGTATTAAAACATCATGATTAGACCATAATGGACTTTTCATGGAACACCTCAATTAAACGGTATGTCCGAACTGAGAAACCACACCTTGTTGGACATAGTAAGGTTATCATGAGTGTTGAGTTTCAATCAAGTCCCAAGGATCATAAATCATGCATAAACGAGTTGAATACATATCAAAGGAGGTGCGGAATAACTCACATTGATCGTAAAGATGCAACAAAGATGGAGTGCGAACTGCTCTCCCTTGCTCGGCAGTGAGCTGCGCGTGGTAGGGGCTGCACGGTGGTGACTGGTTCGGCTTCTCCAATGTTCGGCCATTGATGGACACATTGAAGCTCCAAGCTTCAAGCTTCCAAGCTCACGAACTCACTTCCCTATCACCTTAGGATGCCTCCAAGAGTGTGCTAGCACATAGATCTTGTAACAAGATCATTGCTTCTCCAATTTCTTTCGGTCAAACCAGAGAAAGAGATGAAGAAATCGGTCGAAGACCGAGAGAGAGATGAAGAAGTTTTTGGCTCCAAAATGAGCAAAAATGTGTACCGATGAGAGAGAGGAGGGAAAAGAAAAAGTAATAGGTTTTATTGATTTATTTCCAAAAATAATAAAACATATATACCAAAATCTTTTCCAAAAGCAAAGCATTAAATGCTTGTCAATCAACACAAATCAACTCACATCAATCACTCAAATGTCACATCACTCAAAGTGACATGTGATTTGACGCTTGATGTGATTTGCGATTTGACGCTTGATTTGACTTGCGTGCCGCACTCGAATTCGAAATGCGAATGCGCTCGCAAACAATCCCGGGCTCTGGTTCGCTAATTCTAAATTAACGAATTTTCCGTTGCGTCGTAATTAAATGATTACGCCTAGCGAATTCACTATTCACGTCCCTAACGAATTAATTCTAAATTAATTCGTTCGCCCGAATTAAATCTAATTTCAATTCCGCGTCGAAATCTAATTTCGTTATAATATATCGAATATATTAATTTATCGATTAATTCCAAATTAATCGTTCTCTCTCTTTAACGATATTTTATCCGAGATAAAATATCTCCGTAATTAATCCCAGATTAATTTTCTCTCTCATCGAATTAATCCCAGATTAATTAATGTGCGAGTCATACGTCATCGGTGAATCTTCAGGAACCGACCCATGAGATCTCCGGATATGTTGGCAGTAAATACGGTCGTCGGACTATCCGAACACGTAAGTACCTCGTACTACGTTTATACCGATTTACAAGACAAGGTTGACTTCTAGCAAAGCGTCATGCCTACCCAATTCTCCAGAAATATTCTTACAGGAATATATAGATCTGTATCAAGCGTAGTATACCGTAGTATTGTGCATATCGGCCCAATATCGGATAGTCACGTGCTAGGGCTGGGGCAGGATAAGTGTCTGCCCCGTCCGAAGCACATGTCGGATGTCTGGTAACTAGTCTCTATAATCGGATATGCATGACCTAGTCATAATATCCCGATGGTTGCGCAACACTTAAGAGCACTAATACCGTATCATGCGTGACATCATCTCCACTATGACTGAAGTGATACTTCCGTCTTGACATCACACCCAATACACTACGACTCTCTGATAAACCCAGAAGTGGTGTACGTAGAACCGGTTAAAGCCCTGTACCACCAAGACCAAAGTCTATCGATTATCGTAAGTATTAGCGATGTAAGTCTCAGGTTAAGACTATACACACCTACCTTGATTTCGGCCTCCCATAGACACATAGTCATAATACCAATGGGATTCCGAGGGGTCTATCCAGAGCGAAGCTGTTTCCCGTACCATCGGTGAAACACAACCTCCTATCGCACTTGCATAAGTATCCAATACTTATATATCTGAGAACTATGCCGTTGTGCCCTCACAACGCACACAAGTGCAATACTAGCCTATTCCGCATTATCGATGTCCAGTCTCGATAATACTCCGGCTAGGGATATTTAATGATTAATCCTTCGGGGATTGATACTGTCTCATATCATTCTCAATCCAGGAACTAATCATAGGGACCTCTCTTCATTTATATATCTATGGTGATCTAATCACAAATGATGAGAGTGCAATTTCCTTGTCACATAGTTAATTTGCTACAACAACACTATGATCTGTGCAAATAGTGACGCTATGGGTCATTTTGTCCAACAATGAGTCGCTCTGAGCTACCATTTTCCTTCTAGGGATACGCATTAAATAGTGCAATACTTATTTTGAATAAGGTTCCATGAAAATCGGTGGCCCTTATACTATTACCAAGTAAATAGTATTTTAGGTGCTTTACCTAATAAACTAGATTCGCATACCTTATTTGAATAGTCAAATCAGTCCTAGTACCCACTCTTCAAAAGTGTGGTTATACGAGTCTAGTTTAATTGTGTCCTAGACAACAATGCCACAAATAAGTCTCTATTGATCAAATCAATTTGAGCTATTTTATTTGTCATTTTATATGTTTGAGATTTTATTTATATTCAAAATATAAATTCTGTTATTTACATCTAATGTATTTATCTCAGTATCATCTTTATATAATAAAACACTTAGTGTACTATAATATAAAGGTTTTATCTGTAACGGATTAAACACTGATATAGAGATAATGTCTCTAGTCAAACTAGTTACATCATAACAGTTCCTAATTTAAGTACACACCCAAATGGTAGTTCCTAACTTAGGTATCTACGGTCGAAACAGCGACTTTCGTCCCGTTTCCGATTCGCAGAGAAATCTCGGCTTGAAGTCAGTATCGAGCTCATAGCGGATTCTGAACATCAATACATACATTTTATGTACCACACTAAGTATTTAAAATCCAATTTCAATACTAGTAGTGAACATAACTTTGACAATTATTTTTAAAGTTAGAGCCTCGCCCTTTCTTTAATTCCTTCGTGTCTGCTATATCCAAATGGTAGTCACTTTGGTATATGTCAATTATCTTTTTCAATATTTTAGGAACCTTAGGCCAAGCCTTGGGTTTTTAGAATATCGAAACGATGTGCACCTCGTGCTACATGCCCAATTGCAAACTTTGACTTTATCTCCTCTAGAATAGTCAATTAATTCTCCAAGAATTATAAATTGCAATTTTAATACTTCTTAAATCTAAAATTAGATTTATGACAAGTATATTAAATTAAGCACTAAAGTCATCATCACATAAATCTTCCAAGATTTTATGATCTACTTATTTTGCTTAATTTTGGGCTTAGGTATAATAAGTTATTTTATCAAATAAAGTAACCTATTATTTATTCCCAATTTGAAAATTAAAGTCGTTTAAATACATTTTCACCCAGGATTATGTCTTAAACATTAATCTTTCATTTATATCTTGATTCTAATAGTCCAACTATCTAATCAACGATTTGTGGTACTATTTATTATAATGATTATAATAGTCCAACTATATAATCAAATATAATCTAAATTAATTAACCTCAATTACATTGATTACTATAATCCAATTATAAAATCAACTGTAAACTGAAATTAATTAATTCAAATATATTGATTAGTATAATCCAATTATATATAATCAAATATAATACAGTCCAACTGTTTATTAAAACAACAATTTAAATATTAGTCCAACTAACATTTAATATTACGACGAAATAATTTGAATGAGCGCGTATGGCGAGTAATTGAACGAATATTGCAAATTCAATTCTTGCCTCCCACTATTTTTCGGCGAGCCTCTAACCCTCTGTCGAGTACTCGGGAAACCGTGTTTCCTAGTGGGCTAGAATCCCGTTAAATATCACACAATCTTGACTTTGGCCAACAAATTGTATGATAATTAACTAGGTAGATCTCGAAGATCAATTGGATCTCATCCAACTCCTAGATCCAGTAGGTGGACATCCAAGTCCCAAACATATATCTTATATATGCCTATACATCGAATGTATACCCTAACCTTTTTCCTCTGAATCAACTAGGCCTGGGTTTGGCACAACAAACCTAGTGATCCCAGTCAAGCGCGGACCCATTGACATGGAAGCTTCGTAATCAATGTCGTTGGACAAGAAGTGGTCTTGACTTTGGCCAACAAACCACAACTTGGACAAGACACCAATATGGAACAAAGCCTCGTGATTCAAACACATCTTCGACGGACAAGGGCTTGACTTTGGCCAACAACCCATGCCAATCTAGGATCTTGAGCAAGAATCACTCAATGGAAGGAAAAACGCATGATATTTGATGAGGGTTTTTCGTGTGCAAATTGGCAACCAATTTATTATCTTTGTTAAGGTCTCATCATCATACACCCTTAAACATGCATTCTGAACACATAAGAAAGCGCATATTATAAAATAATAATGATATGCGGATGGATATTTTACACATTGATCCTAGATCAAATCTCTCACTTTCTCTCTCCCGCTAGCACAAATATTTCTTCTACCCGTTACACTACACTTCTAAAGAAACCTCATTTACATTGAGGGGAATATGTGAGAAGAGAATACAAAGAATAGGAGGTGATAAGGCTGGACACACAGGTCCAATTAATAAATCAAATTTATTACAATTTCCAAAATTGCCCCACCCGACTAATATCCATCCGATATACATTATTCAAACATCACAACCATGTATTCATACAAGCATGTTATCAATCAATCTAATCAAATTAATTAATCTGATAATTAGTGATCATCCAATGTTCAAACAACGATTTGATTTTGTTCGAGTCAAACTCGTATTGCGAACACGTACTCAAAGTACGATTTCTCAATAAAATTAAATTACATGATTAAATCCAATTTAATACGTATTTAATTCTAATTCATTATTTAATTCCAAATTAAATATTACACTTTATAAAATAAACCTTTACGACTTAAATTCCAAATTTAATCGTTACGGGTCTCAAAGCCCGATTAATATCCAATATTAATTTAATTAAAGTCTAATGGGCTTTTAATTAATTTCTTGAGGCGTGGACTTTTTGTCAACTCGGGTCAAACCGAATAACCAAAATCCAATCCGGGAGTTACCCCATAAGCCCATAAATTAATTTAGGCCCATTAGGCCCAATTAAACGTTAAAGGTCATTAGTCGCATTTGGGCCTTTTGGAAGCGGTTTTGGGCCTAATTGGATCCAACCAATTTTGGCCTAAACCAACTTTGTACAACAAAGTCCAATAAACCCAATAACAACTTTAAAAGCCCAAATCCAATTTTAAGGCCCAATAATTAATAATTCAAAAAATTCCAAATTTCCCAATTAAATTACCTAAAGTGTATAACATTATTAATTACCCAAATCAAAGTTTCCAAAACATCAAATTTGTCCAATTAATCATGCTAACATCAATGAATCATGTCCAACATAATTTGATCAAAATCAAACCCAATTTCATGCTTCAAGTGTCTCGGCCAAAGAGGGAAATTATGCCCAAATCAATTCAATCCAATTGAACCAATTAAACATAAATTCAACATCCCCAAATGATTTGCAAGTCATCCAATGAACAAAAAATCAAAAATCCAAGACAATATTAGGGTTCATATTTTCGGCCATCACAAGCAAATTGGGGAAAATTGTTCCAAACACTTTTTCATCAAATTGAGATAATCAATCATCAATTAACCAACATTTAAGCATTCTAATTCATCCAATTTCATTAAACATGCTCAAAATCAAGTTTACCCAAATTAAAGTTTTGGCCAACAATAAGCAAATTGGGGAAAATCAATCCAATTAATTTTTCTTCAAATTGATTACATATAACTCTAAGTTATTCATATACAAGCAATCTTAAACAAATAATTTGTCAAAATCATGCTTAAATCAAAAAGCCCCAAATTTTGTTCAAGAACCCTAAAAACGTTTTATGCACAAATGGCTCAAGATACCATTGTTGAGTTTCAATCAAGTCCCAAGGATCATAAATCATGCATAAACAAGTTGAATACATATCAAATGAGGTGCGGAATAACTCACATTGATCGGTAGAGATGCAACAAAGTTGGAGTGCGAACTGCTCTCCCTTGCTCGGCAGTGAGCTGCGCGTGGTAGGGGCTGCACGGTTGTGACTGGTTCGGCTTCTCCAAGGTTCGGCCATTGATGGACACCATTGAAGCTCCAAGCTTCAAGCTTCCAAGCTCACGAACTCACTTCCCTATCACCTTAGGATGCCTCCAAGAGTGTGCTAGCACATAGATCTTGTAACAAGATCATTGCTTCTCCAATTTCTTTCGGTCAAACCAGAGAAAGAGATGAAGAAATCGGTCCAAGACCGAGAGAGAAGATGAAGAAGTTTTTGGCTCCAAAATGAGCAAAAACGTGTACCGAGGAGAGAGAGGAGGGAAAAGAAAAAGTAATAGGTTTTATTGATTTATTTCCAAAAATAAATAAAACATATATACCAAAATCCTTTTCCAAAAGCAAAGCATTAAATGCTTGTCAATCAACACAAATCAACTCACATCAATCACTCAAATGTCACATCACTCAAAGTGACATGTGATTTGACGCTTGATGTGATTTGCGATTTGACGATTGATTTGACTTGCGTGCCGCACTCGAATTCGAAATGCGAATACGCTCGCAAACAATCCCGGGCTCGGGTTCGCTAATTCCAAATTAACGAATTTTCCATTGCGTCGTAATTAAATGATTACGCCTAGCGAATTCACTATTCACGTAACTAACGAATTAATTCTAAATTAATTCGTTCGCCCGAATTAAAATCTAATTTCAATTCCGCGTCGAAATCTAATTTTTATAATATATCGAATATATTAATTTATCGATTAATTCCAAATTAATCGTTATCTCTCTTTAACGATATTTTATCCGAGATAAAATATCTCCGTAATTAATCCCAGATTAATTTTCTCTCTCATCGAATTAATCCCAGATTAATTAAAGTGCGAGTCATACGTCATCGGTGAATCTTCAGGAACCGACCCATGAGATCTCCGGATATGTTGGCAGTAAATACGGTCGTCGGACTATCCGAACACGTAAGTACCTCGTACTACGTTTATACCGATTTACAAGACAAGGTTGGCTTCTAGCAAAGCGCCATGCCTACCCAATTCTCCAGAAATATTCTTACAGGAATATATAGATCTGTATCAAGCGTAGTATACCGTAGTATTGTGCATATCGGCCCAGTATCGGATAGTCACGTGCTAGGGCTGGGGCTGGATAAGTGTCTGCCCCGTCCGAAGCAAATCTCGGATGTCTGGTAACTAGTCTCTATAATCGGATATGCATGACCTAGTCATAATATCCCGATGGTTGCGCAACACTTAAGAGCACTAATATCGTATCCTACGTGACATCATTTCCACTATGACTGAAGTGATACATCCGTCTTGACATCACACCCAATACACTACGACTCTCTGATAAACCCAGAAGTGGTGTACGCAGAACCGGTTAAAGCCTTGTACCACCAAGACCAAAGTCTATCGATTATCGTAAGTATTAGCGATGTAAGTCTCAGGTTAAGACTATACACACCTACCTTGATTTCGGCCTCCCATAGACACATAGTCATAATACCAATGGGATTCCGAGGGGTCTATCCAGAGCGAAGCTGTTTCCCGTACCATCGGTGAAACACAACCTCCTATCGCACTTGCATAAGTATCCAATACTATATATATATGAGAACTATGCCGTTGTGCCCTCACAACGCACACAAGTGCAATACTAGCCTATTCCGCATTTTCGATGTCCAGTCTCGATAATACTCCGGCTAGGGATATTTAATGATTAATCCTTCGGGGATTGATACTGTCTCATATCAATTCTCAATCCAGGAACTAATCATAGGGACCTCTCTTCATTTATATATCTATGGTGATCTAATCACAAATGATGAGAGTGCAATTTCCTTGTCACATAGTTAATTTGCTACAACAACACTATGATCTGTGCAAATAGTGACGCTATGGGTCATTTTGTCCAACAATGAGTCGCTCTGAGCTACCATTTTCCTTCTAGGGATACACATTAAATAGTAAAATACTTATTTTGAATAAGGTTCCATGAAAATCTGTTTGACAGACTCATATTAGATATAAACAGGAAAGAAACTGGATTTTCTCATTCCTGAAGATTTGGGAATGGTAGGCATATGTTTGGATGATACCAAACTACAACCCAAATCGGATAAGTGCCTAATTTGTGGGTTATCCTAGGGTAACCAAAGTATAGTACTTATACAACTCACATGAGAACAATTTAATTGTTGCTCACCATGCGGTTTTCCTAAGAGGAATACCGATATGCAGTGGTAAGTGGGAGGAAAGTAAAACTCGATGAAAATCAGAGTAATACTATTCCAGGCACCGATTCCTTAATGTAACACAAATAGTTCATCAAGGATGAAACTATACCAATAATATTCAAATACACAAGAACCACGCAAGTCGGAGAGAGTTAGAAAATAACCTGGGAGGTATGGGTTTCTGATCTCACCTCATAAAGATGTCAATCTTATTGAGGAATACGAACTGACTACGTATGAGGAAGTGATACAAGGTATCGACTCTCTATTATGGCAAAGTGCCATGAAGTCCGAAATGGATTCCATGTATACCAACCTAGTTTAGACACTGGTTGTTGTACCGGAAGGCATTGTGCCTATTGGTACTATATAAGTCTTCAAGGAATACATACTTGGAAGGCAACATACCAACGTACTAAGCTGTGCTTGTAGCGAAAAGGTATCGTTATCAACATTGTGTCGATTACGACAAAAACTTTTACTCGTTGCCATGGTTAAATCCATTTGGATAATGTTTGCCAATGCTGCATGTTTCATTTATGAAATATGACAGCTGAACGTCAAAATCGCTTTCCTTAAATGGAAACCTTTTGGAGGGTGTTTACAACATCCTGACGGTTTTTTCGTACCAAAACGAGCAAACAAGGTTTGCAAGTTAAATCGATCCATTTATGGATTGAAGCAAGCATTGCGTTCTTGGAATTATCGTTTTGATGTAATCATAATGGTAGATGATTTAATTCAAAACGAAAATGATTCTTGTGTATATAAGGAGGTTAGTGGGAGCGCACTGACAGTGATTGTCCTAAAAATGATGATATGTCATTTCTTGGAAATGATATTCCCATAATACAGTCAGTGAAAGCTTGACTATCATGAAAATTCTCCGTAGAATTATTGGAAGAGACAACCTTTATTCTAGGAATAAGGATCTACTAGGATAGATCTAAAAGTTGTTGGCACTCTCCGAGAACTCGTACATTGAAATATATGTACGAGACCTGGTGTCTCATATGCTTTGAGCATATGAAGTCACAATCAGGCCAATCTAAGTGATAGTACTGGATTGATGTTAAGAACATTTTTAAGTATCTTAGATGAACTAAGGATGCTTTCTTAAGCTATAGAGAAGGAGAACTTGAAGTGACTGGGTTCACTGCTGCAAGTTTCCTAACCGATAAAAATGACTATAAGTCATAATAAAGGTACTATATAGTTTGAATAACGGAACAGTGAGCTGGAAATCTTCCAAGCAAGATATTGTTGCCGAATAAACAACAAAAGCGGAATATTGCTGCAGCTGATGCATCAATAGAAGCCTTTTGGATTGATAATAATCCTAATCAGATTAGGAGTAATTCTGTTAGCAGCTGAGCTAGGCTAAAGCACAGGCTAAAGAATTAATAGGTCTCACAACTATCCAGATATATACTTCAGATATTCATCTGATTCGTTCGGATCATACATCGTGGCGATGTGATGATCGAATAAATCGCATCAGATGATAATACTGTAAATCCGCTGACGAAAGCATTTTCTCAGCAGAAGTTTGAGCGAACTGTACATAGTTTGGGTGTAGGACACTTGAGTGATTGGCTATAGGCCAAATGGGAAATTGTTGGACAATTATGACCCATAGCATCAATATTTGTACAGATCATGGTGTTGTTGTACAAATTAACTATGTGACAAAGGAAATTGCTCTTTTATCATTTGTAATTAGATTACCAAGATATATAAATGATAAAAGGTCTTTGATTAGTTCTGGATTGAGATGATATGAGACAGTATCAATCCACGAAGGGTTAATCATTAAATATCCCTAGTCGTAGTATTATCTAGATTGGACATCGTTAATGCGGAATTACACTTGTGCGCGTTGTGGGACCATAACAGCATAGTTCTCATATATTTGGGTATTGGATACTCATGCAAGTGTAATAGAAGGTTGTGTTTACCGATGGTATGGAAACAGCTTCGCTCTGGATAGACCCCTCGGAATTCCATTGGTAGTATGACTATGTGTCTATGGAAGTCCGAATCAGGGTAGGTGTATTTGGTCTTAACTTGAGACTTGCACCGCTAATACTTGCGACAATCAATATACTTTGGTTTTGGTCGTCCAGGGCTTTAACAGATTCTGTGTATGCCTCTTCTGGGTATATTGAGAATCGTAGTGTATTGGGTGTGATGTCAAGACGGAAGTATCACTCCAGTCATAGTGGAGTTGATGATCACGTAGGATACGAAACTGGTGCTCTTATGTGCTGCTGTTGTCGGGATAATATGACTAGGTCATGATTATCCGATTAAAGAGACTAGTTACTAGAGATCCGATATGTGCTTCGTAAGGGGCATACACAATTCCAGCCCCAGGCCTAGCACGTGACATCCGATGCTGGATCGCAATACACAATACTACGTATACTACATCTGATAAAGTTTACATATTCCTTTAAGAATATTTCTGGAGAATTGGGTAGGCACGGTGCTTTGCTAGAAGCCAACCATGTCTTGTAAATCGGTAAAAATGTAGTACTAGGTACGTACATGTTCGGATAGTCCGAAGACTGGATTTAGTGCCAACATATCCGGGGATCTCATGGGTCGCTTCCCGAAGATTCACCGATGACGTATGACTCGCACATTATTAATCTGGGATTAATTAATTGAGAGAGAAAATTAATTTAGGATTAATTACGGAGATATATTTTATCTGGGATAAAATATTATTTAAAGAGAGAGAACGATTAATTTGGAATTAATCGATAAAATAATATATTCGATATATTATACAAAATTGGATTTCGACGCGGAATTAAAATTGGATTTTAATTCGGGCAAACGAGTTAATTTAGAATTAATTCGCTAGCGACGTGAATAGTAATTTTTCTAGGCATAATTATTTAATTAAATTTGATTTTATTACGTCGCAACGGAAAATTCGTTAATTCGGAATTAGCGAACTCGAGCCCGGGAGTGTTTGCGGGCCCACTCCCATTTCGAATTTAAGTGAGGCCCACAAGTCACATCAAGCATCAAATCACTAGTCAATCAAGTGATGGAAGTCACATCACTTTGAGTGAAGTGATGCTTGTCATCATTGATTGATGTGAATAGTTGATGGTGGTTGTTGAATGCATTTAATGCTATTTTTCCCTCACTTTTGCTTTTTGTTTTTTGGAAAAACAAATACAAAAAGTGTAGAGATTTTGGTATATGTTTGATTAGGTTTTAGAAACCAAATGAAAACAAGACAACTTCTCTCTCTCTCTCTCCCTCTCCAATTTTGGCATTGGGCCATTTTCTTCTCTCTCAAAATCCTTCAATGCCGAGAGCAAGAATAATAACAAGGAAAATTTGTGGCAAAATTTCCTAGTGCTAGCACACATTTGGAGTCTTACAAAGGTGATAGGGAAACAAACCCTTGAGCATGGAATCATTTCCAAGCTTGGATCTTGACCGAAAATCATGGAGCACAAAAGGAGGTCATTGCCGAAACCAACAAAGAAGGTAGCTTGGAGCAGAATTTTTATGTTCGTCACATCGTAAAAGCCGATCAAAGTGAGTATTCCGCAACTTAAGTTTGTTGTATTCACACATGTTTTACGCTTAAATAGGTCTTGGTTTGACCTTAGAAACTCAACAACTGACTCCCTAGACCATACTCTGATACCATCTTTGTAACAACGCTAATCCGGGAGATGTTACCGGCAGGAGATAGACCATACTAATCCCTTAAGCCTCGGACTTTCTAACTATGAAAAATTGCTAATACTCTTTTCTATAATTAGATATATCATGTGTGGCAGCGTAGCCCAAGTTCAATAACTTATCATAGAAACTTAACATTAATGACTGTATTTAATAACACTTACTTTTACATAGATTATTACAACCAAAGACTAATACTTGACTTCCATTTGACTCTGAATGGACTCTTACACTTTATGACTTGGACTGGTGGACTCCAAACCATATTGACTGTATTAGTATCTGTTCTCCCGAGCTCGTCCTCTGAAAATACCTGCAAAATAAGAAAACTGGGAGTGGGGGGTTAGATCATTGTACGATATAAGTGAGTGGACGAAAACTGAAAAAAAAACTGATATAAAAGCATTTGGTTCTAAAACCAAAGTTCTAGAAGTAACTTTACATGAAAACTTTTTTCTAAAAACTTCGTCTGAAATCTCTTTCATAAAACTGTTTTCTGAAAATCTGATATCTAGAAACTGATCTATCTCTGAAAAAACTTGACGTATGGGGGCGTTACGTATCACGGTCCCCCCATACGCCTAACTAGAGCCAGAAGTGCAAATCCATGACTTTGGGGCATTACGTATCGCCATCCCCCAAAGTATGCCAATTTTATCTCTGAAACTAATGGTCTTGGGGCGTTACGTATCATCGTCCCCCAAGCCACTGAACTAGAATTGGGGGTGTAGATCTATGCTACCCTCCAAGCTTTGAAATTAGGATCTAGGGGCATCTGTCAACCCTAGTCCTGAACTAGTATCTGGGGGCGTTACGTATCGTCGTCCCCCAGTCCTCTACATGTGCACATGTGCCGTCTTTCAATTCCATCTCTGTACAAGTTACATACTGAGGTGGGTTTTTCCCCCATGCCTCTAAAAACCATAAAACTAATGTTTGAAAATAATTTTTTTCCAAATCATCATTATCTGAAAAATAACTGTAATAAATTTCTAGCTAACGCCCTATATGCTCAAAAGTAAGTCTGATATCAAAAACTTTTAAAAAAAATTCAGTTTGAGAAAAGAGATCCACTCATAGTTTGGAAATTTGGCTGGCTTTACTCACTTGTTGAAACTGCTCCGGTTCCTGCGATGATCAACATTGGATAAACTAGAATAGAAACCCACTTTGGACTTAGATTAAAATTTTCTTATTCAAATAATCATTATCACTATGTGGGTATCGTACACATATCGTGATGTAATATGTACATACGAGTTGATACGGGGCTTATAGGGTAGCGTTTAATGCATTCGGGTGAAACTGAGATGGTTTGAATCTGATTTGGGACATTTTTTAACCGCACGTCGCGATGCAAGTCAGTGTACGTAGTGACGCAACTCGTCTAGAGACGTGCCTAAATTTTTACTGTGCGCGTCCCGACACATGAGCCTTTCGCGTCGCGACACGCGACTTACACGAAGCATTTCTAGGAAATTACCCAGATTGCATCGCGACATGGGGCTTTCTGCTTCACGACGTAAGCCCAAAAATCTGGTCTAAACTTCGTTCATTCATAAACAATTTTTTCCATACATCTTCCCAAACAATCACACAACAAAAATCCTCAATAAACATTCTATAACATCATCAATTCTCATATTTAAATACATTCTAATCACATTGTTCTTATTATTTCACTAAACCCTAAAGATTATCAAAAAAAAATTAAACACTTAATTCTATAACCATTTCTCTCCTATCAATCACTAATACACAAACCCTAACATGCAACTGTCATCAACGAATGCTCATTTAATCAAGATTTCACAATTTCCAATTTAGGTCAATTTGGTCTTACCTCTTCTCTTGTAAATTTCCTCCTCATCTTTCAATGTTTCCTTGAGTGCTATACCCATTTTCTTGATGCATTAGCATATTGCACTTATTTCTTGTTCTTTCTGTTATCTCTTTCTCTTTCCTCTTCTCTCTCTCTCTTCTTCTTATCCCTCTACTTCTCACGTCTCTCCCTTCTCTTTCTTGTTTATAAGTTTTGTGAAATATTAATAGTAATCCCCTTTTTATACTTGGGCTTATTTGGGATTGTCAAAGATAAGACGAAAGTTTGGAAATTGGTAGAAACTTTGAGATTTTTCTAGAATGGCCCACAAGTAATTTTCAACCGAATTTTTATTCTACATTTTTTACTTATTTCTGTTCCGAATTTAGAAAACTATTCAACGTGAAAATCTTAGATTTCGATCTCAGCTTTCTGACGATATACAATTCATAAAAATCGAAGTTCATATGAAAAGTTATAGTCCAATTACCATGGGATGTCCATAGTGAAACATCATAACGTCTAATATCGATTCTTAAAGAATTTTCTGTTAGTGTCCTACACATGCCACAAGATCTCTAAACATGATTTATGTGAATTATCAAGTAAAGTTGCAGAAAAAACTTACATTGATCGGTTGGGAAATTTCCAAAATTTCTTTGGATGATGAAGCTCCAAGCTTTTGATTGAGTTGTTAAACTCTTGGGTGAGTATCCATATCACCTTAATCAACTCTACAAGTGCTAGCTTGATCAAATTTTGAAACAAAATTTGCCCTCCAATGTAGAGAGAAAAATCGGCAATGTTGAAGAAAGAGGAAGAGAGTGAATAGTAAGTCAAACTTGGTTGGTTGTTGTGTTTGTAAATGCTACATTTAATAAGCCCAACCACTTCCATCAAGTGTGTGACAATTGATGTAAGTTAAAGTGGGTCCCACCACTTTTAAATTTCAAATTTAAGTTGGCTTCTCCAATACACAACTGACTTGGGCCAGGTTTCGTTTAATTCTGAATTAAACAAATTTATCGTCACTAAATAATTAAATCCAATTTAATTATATAATTATAACTAACAAAATTATTACGATAGTCGCTTACGAATTACTTCCAAATTAATTCGTTCGCCCCAAATTAAAATCAATATTAATTTCGTATTGAAATCCAATTTCAATTAATATATCCGATATATTATTTCATCGATTAATTCCAAATTATTCGTGTTCTCTCTTCTATATATACGAATTTAATCCACAGATTAATTCTTGCCACAATTAATCCCAGATTAATTTTCTCTCTCATAATTATCCCAGATTAATTCTATTCGAGTCAAATGTCATTGGTGAATCTTCGGGAAGCGACCCCAGAGATTCCTGGATATGTTGGCAATAAATACGGTTGTCGACTATCCGAACAAGTGAGTACCGCGTACCACGTTCTCACTGATTTACAAGACATGGTTGGCTTCTAGCAAAGCACCGTACCTACCCAATTCTCTAGAAATATCCGTCGAGGAATATTATCTGTATCAGGCATAGTAATACAATATAATATGTAATAAATCCAGTATCGGATGTCACATGCTAGGCCTAGGGTTGGCGCTATGTTTGCCCCGTATGAAGCATATATCGGATTCTGCGTAACTAGTATCTGTAATCGGATAATCATGACCTAGTTATACAATCCCGATAGCTGCAAGCATTTAAGAGTACTAATACCGTATCCTGTGTGACCATCATCTTCATATGACTGAGTGATACTCCAATCTTGACATCACACCCAATACACTACGATTCTCAGTAAAACCAGCAGAGGCGTACACAGAACATGTTAAAGCTCCAAACGACCACAATACCAAAGTAAACTGATTGTCACAAAGTAATAGCGATGCAAGTCTCAGGTTAAAGATCACATACACTACCTACCCTGATTCGATTCCCATAGACACATAGTCATACTACCAATGGAATTCTGAGTGGGTCTTTCCAGAGCGAAGTTGTTCCCAGTCCAACGGTTAAAAGAACCTCTTATCACACTTGCATAAGTATCTAATACCTAAATATATGAGAACTATAACGTTAAGCTTCCATAACTCGCACAAGTGTAATATTAGTCTATTCTGCATTATCGATATCCAGTCTAGATAATACTACGACTAGGGATATTTAATGATTAAACCGTTTGTGGATTAATATTGTCTCATATCTTATTAATCCGATTTAACCATATGGACTTTTATCATTATATATATATATATATATATATATATATCCAAGTAATCCAATTACAATAATGATAAAATAGTAATTTCATTTTGTCACATAGTTAATTTGTATAAAAAACACATGGTTCATAATTGTCCAACAATCTCCCACTGGCTCATAGCCAATCACTCAAGTATCTAACACCTGAACTATGTACATGTCGCTCAAAACTTTTGCTAGATATAGATTTCGTTAGCAGATCTGCAATGTTGTCATTTGATGCGATCTTTTCGACGATCTGCAACATCGCCACGATGTATGGTCTCTTGAATCAGATGGAAAAGTCGAAGTACATGCTTGGACCGTTGATGAGACCGCGGTTCCTTAGCCTGTGCTATAGCCCCGTTATTGTCACAATACAAAAGTACGGGCTCAGCTGCTAAGGAAATTACTCATAATCCAATTAGGAATTTACAGATCTAAACTGCTTCTTTTGCTGCCTCAGCTGCAGTAATATATTCTGCTTCTATTGTTGAATCGGCAACAGTATCTTGCTTGGAAGATTTCCAGCTTACTGCTCCATTTTTCAAACAAAATATGTACCCTGATTGAGACTTACAGTCGTATTTATCGGTTGAAACTTACATCAGCGTACCCAGTCACCTCAAGTTCTCATTCCCCACAAACTAAGAAGGCATCCTTAGTTCGTCTAAGATACTTAAGGATGTTCTTTACAGCAATCCAGTGACCATCACCTAGATCGGTCTGATAGCGACTGCACATTTTCAAAGCATATGAGACATCAGGTCGCGTACATATCATGGCATACATGATCGATCCGACTTCGAAAGCATACGGGATCTGAATCATTGCATCTCTCTCATCTTGAGTTTTAGGACACATGTCGTTAGATAGAGAGATGTCATGTGACACCGGAAGTAGCCCCCTCTTGGACTGATCCATGTTGAATCTCTTCAACACTTTGACAATGTACGTGCTCTGGGAGAGTGCGAGCAACTTTCTAGATCTATCCCGGTAGATCATTATTCCCAGAATAAAGGCTGCCTCTCTCAGGTCTTTCATGGAGAATTTTAATGAAAGTCAAGCTTTCACCGATTGTAGCATCTGAATGTCATTGCCTAAAAGTAATACATCATCAACGTATAGGACAATGAATTTCAGTGTGCTCCCACTAACCTTTTTATAGACACAAGAATCATCTTCGTTTTGAATGAAACCATATTCATTTATGATCTCATCAAAACGTTGGTTCCAAGAACTCGATGCTTGCTTTAATCCATAAATGGATCTGTTTAACTTGCAAACCTTATTTGCATGTCTGGTATGACAAAACCATCAGGTTGTTGCATATAAACATCCTCCAAAAGGTTTCCGTTAAGGAAAGCGATTTTGACGTCCATCTTCAATATTTCATAATCGAAATATGCAGCAATAGCAAGCATTATCCGAATGGATTTCATCAAGGTAACAGGTGAAAAATTTTCGTCATAATCGACACCATGTCGTTGACGATACCCTTTCGCTGCAAGCCTAGCTTTGTATGTTTGTATGTTGCCTTCCATGTCCGTCATCCTTTTGAAGACCCGTTTACAACCAATAGGCTTAATGCCTTCTGGTGCATCAACCAGTGTCCAAACTTGGTTGGTATACATGGAATCCATTTCGGACTTCATGGCATCTTGCCATAAAGTGGAGTCGATACCTTGTATCGCTTCCGCATACGTAGCGGGTTCATCTTCCTCAATAAGATTAATATCTACATGAGGTGAGATCAGAAACCCATACCTCTCAGGTTGTTTTCTAACTCTCACCGACCTATGCGGTTCTTGTGTATTAGAAGATTATGGAACAGTCTCATCCATGATGGACTGTTTGTGTTCCATGAGGGGGTCGGTGCTAGGAACAGTATCACTCTGATTTTCATCGAGTTCTACTTTACTCCCACTTACCACTGCATTCATGAATTCCTTTTCTAGGAAAACCGCATGGAGAGCAACAAATGTTTTGTTCTCATGTGGGTTATAGAAGTATTATCCTTTGGTTTCCCTAGGATAACCTACAAATAGGCACTTATTCGATTTGGGTTTTAGTTTGGAACTATCCAAACGTTTAACATATGCCCAGTATCCCCAAATCTTTAGGAATGAGAAACCCGATTTCTTTCCTATCTATATTTCATATGGAGTCTGTCCAACAGACTTTGACGGAATCTTATTCAAAATAAGTATTGCACTATTTAATGCGTATCCCCAGAAGGAAATTGGTAGCTCTGTGCGACTCATCATTGACCTTACCATTTCCAACAAAGTTCAGTTTCTCCGTTCGGACACACCGTTCAATTGAGGTGTTCCGGGAGGAGTCCACTGTGAAAGAATACCATATTCTATTAAGTAATTTTTAAACTCATTACTTGAGTATTCTCCACCGTGATCCGACCGCAATGTTTTAATACTTT
>SKCR01018197.1:0-20398 GCA_019454045.1 Zanthoxylum bungeanum | reverse complement strand
TCTCGAAAAAATATAACGAAATAAGATCAAGATATTTCTTAGTCCTGATTTCATAAACAAGACGGGATTGAGATTAACAAATATCATCTCATCCCGACTCATTACCAATCGTAAACGAGATAATCGTATTGACACTTAAGGAATATTTGTATATATAATCACTTACCTCCCTTGATGTTAGTAGACCATTTCTTTAACATTTAGTTGACCGTCAAAAAGATTAAAATAACCTTCCCTTTCAAGTAACAAACATAAAAAATGCCTAAATTTCAATTTTTTCTCTTTGAAAAATTCCATGCTCAAATTGAATACTTTTTTTTTTTTAACCAAGTGAATTCCATTAAATAACATACTGCAAATTACAATAGATGAAAGAATGAAAAGATTCCTTCCAAAAACCAACAAACTGTATATCCAAATCAAGTTTAGAAAGCTTATTGGCAGCTAAACCAACAAAATGTCTATCCAAATCAAGATTCCTTATGTTGCCCATTATATATGAGATAATCCAAGCAATTTCCTTGAGGCTGCTGTATTTTCCATGGATAAGACCCTCTGATAGAGCACAATGCATTCCAAAACTTATTCAGAGTATTCAACATCCCCATTGTATCTAGTTTGCTTCGTAGCTACCACCATCACTTGGCCATTACGATCTCTAACAATCGCCACCAGCCCAGCCAGCTGATTTCTGGTTGAAGTTATTGCATCCAAATTAACTTTATATCAATTTAGAGGAGGTGGAGACCGTTGGAAATTCTTCTAAATGTTCATTAAGGGTATATTTGTCTTTTGGATGCTTTCGGTGCATGTGAGGGGTATAACCGTTTGGAGGGTTGCACACCCACCCCAAGGGGTGCCCTATTGGCACACTTCCATGCCTTATAAAATAGGCATCATATCCAAATACAAAAGGAAAAAAAAAACTTAATTGTGAGTCATTTGTTTTGTTTGCTTTTTGAGAGAGTTCCACCATTTTATTAAGTTCAAACATTGTTAAGGAGTGCTCCTTGAACAAGAAGCACCAAGTTATCCTGGGAGAACATTGGCCAATTCGAATCCGTGAAACACCTGTGACGGAGGCTAATAAGTTCTTAAGGACAGAGAGATCTCGACTTGGATTCGTCATTGTATTTTCCAGGTTTTCTATAGTTTTTCATGTTTTAGGGTTTTATGATAGTTTGATTGGTATTTTCTGGTTTAATTTGTTTGAAGCATGTTGTTTTAATGTTTAATGACACTAATAGGCCAACAATCTTAAGAACTTATTAATCTAGTGTTATTAGACAGTAATTCGCATGCTAGGTAAGAAAATTTCTGGAAAAAATACGGACTGTGCATGAAAAACCCGTAGGGAACGCGAAGGCTTAAATCTGAAATTTCGTAAGAACGTTCGAACGCGTCTTCAAACGCAACTCGAACGCAAGCCTTCTGCCTAAGAACGTTCGAACGCGCGTCCTAAAAGCAACTTGAACGCAAACTCTCTCTGGAATCATTCTGTTCGAACGCGTTTTTGAACGCTATACGAACATAAACTCTCTGGAATCATTCCGTTCGAACGCTTTATCAAACGCTACTCGAACGTGAACTCTCTGGAAACACTTCATTCTAACGCGTTATCAAACGCAACACGAACTTACACACACTAGACAGTCTCGTTCGAACGCATATACGAACACGACACTAACGAAATAGTCTTGGAACTGTTATAAACTGCAGACTTAAATTAATATTAGCTTAGTAAATCATATACTGTAACACATTAATCTTGGTAGTATAGATTTAAGTCATTATTAGGTTGATTAAATTATCACAGCATACACATAGTGATAAGTTGAAATTGATTGTGTGTTGCATTCCTGGGTGTGAATTTAAAGTGTAATCATACACAAGAAATTTCATCATCCAATCTTGATTGACACACACATATAAATCTACACATATCGTATATTGTCTGTGCTATTGAATAAGTGTAGTTCTGGGTTTGAATTGCTAAAAGATCCTATTGAAAAAGTGTTTAAAGAATATTATGTCAAAAAGGCGATAAGAGCCTAAGTGGTCAGGGATTTAAGTGGTTACTCTGGACCCCCCTCGTCCTCTTGAATATTCGTTTATTCATTTTTCTAAAGAATCTTTAGTTGAAATTCAAGGACTTGTGTTTATTGGAACCACCGTCTAATAGAACAACAAGTGGGAACCTAGTATATCACTTTTAACAAGATCATTCGTTGATCGTTGTGCAATTCGTCTTTTGTAGACTAATTGACCCATGTTGAATTTTCCAGTTACAAATGGCTAGCGGAAACATCACAGTACCGGTCTCTCATGGAGAAAAGCCGGAGAAATTTGGTGGGGCAAATTTCAAACAGTGGTAGAGCAAAATGTTGTTCTACCTGACAACTCTCCAGTTGGCTAAATTCCTCAAAGATCATACGGGTCATGTGGAAGGTGAATCGGAAATGGCCAAGGAAGAGAGAGAAAAGACATGGATGTCTGGAGACTTCTTATGCAAGAACTACCTTTTTGGTGGTCTTGACAATACCCTGTACAATGTGTACCAAGGCATGACTTCTGCGAAGATTCTCTGGGAATCTCTCGAGAAGAAATACAAAACCGAGGATGTCGGACAAAATAAATTTGTCGTGGGTAGGTTCCTGGACTACAATATGGTAGATTCAAGGACGGTGATGTCTCAGTTGGGTGAACTGCAGTTGATCATTCATGAAATACTGGATGAAGGAATGAAACTCTGTGAGATGTTTCAAGTTGCCAGCATAATTGAAAAGTTGCCTCCATCATGGAAGGACTTCAGGAGCTATCTGAAACACAAAAAGAAGCAGATGAGCCTTGAAGACCTTAGTGTTCGATTGAGAATCGAGGAGGACAACAGGATGTCCGAGAAGGTCATCTACAAGACTATGGAGTCTAAGGCCAACATCATTGAGGGTGTAAAGGGTAGCAAGAAGAGAAAGAACAGTGGAGCTGATTCTTCGAACAAGAAGTTCAAGGGGAAATGCTACAACTGTGGAAAGAGCGGTCATATGTCAAAGGACTGCAGAAACAAGAAGTCTCAGGACAAGGGCTAGAAAAATAAAAATGAAGCCCATGTCACTGAAGGTGAGCAGCTACTGATGAGATCTCAGAGATGAAACTATCAGCAGTGGTAACTGAAGCCAACATTGTTGGGAATCTGAAGAATGATGGGTAGACACTGGGGCTACTCGTCATATCTGTGCAGATAGCAAGATGTTTTCCTTGTATCAGAAGGTCGATGGTGGCGATCATCTGACAATGGGAAACTCGTCTACCTCTCAGGTGGTTGGACAAGGCACAGTAGTTCTGAAGCTGACATATGGAAAGGAGCTAACATTGAAGAATGTACTGCATGTTCCAGATATTCGGAAGAACTTAGTCTCAGGATCTCTCCTTAGTAAGGCTGATTTTAAGCTTGTATTTGTTTCTGATAAGTTTGTAATGACAAAGAATGATATGTATGTAGGAAAATGTTACCTAACTGAGGGCCTTTTCAAACTAAATGTTATGACTGTCAATCGTGCTATTAATAAAGCTAGTACTTCTGCTTATATTATTGAGTCACAAAATGTATGGCATGGGAGGTTAGGACATGTTAATTATGATACCATGCGTAAATTAATTAACATGGACCTTATACCTAAATTTGCAATTGATAGCCAACATAAGTGTGAGGCATGCGTTGAAGCAAAAATGCATAGAACATCATTTCATTCTGTTGAACGCAGTTCTGAACCTTTAGAACTTGTACACACTGACGTGTGTGACATAAATATCGTGCAAACAAGAGGCGGTAAAAAATACTTTGCCAATTTTATCGATGACAGCACAAGATTCTGCTATGTGTACTTGCTGAGGAGCAAAGCTGAAGATATTGAGAGCTTTGTACACTATAAGAATGAAGTTGAAAATCAACTTGGCAAGAAAATCAAAAGAATCAGGAGTGATAGAGGTGGTGAATACGTTTCACCATTCGGTGAATATTGTTCTGTGCACGGAATTATTCACGAAACCACTGCTCCTTATTCTCCTCAACAGAACGAAATTGCGGAGCGCAAAAACCGAACGTTGAAGGAAATGATGAACGCCATGTTGACGAGTTCAGGTTTACCCCAGAACTTGTGGGGGGAAGCCTTGCTTTCCGCGAACTATGTTCTAAACAAGCTTCCTCACAGAAGATTGGACAAGACACCATATGAGTTGTGGAAAGGTTTCGTACCTTCCTACAAATATCTAAAAGTGTGGGGGTGTCTTGCCAAAGTAATGGTTCCTAAACCTAAAAAGTTTAGAATATGACCAAAAACTGTTGATTTTATATTCATTGGATATGCTCATAACAGTAGTGCATATCGATTCTTGGTACACAAGTCTGAGATTCCTAACAACAATCCGAATATGATAATTGAGTCAAGGAATGCGACATTTTTTGAAGAGACATTTCCTTGTAAGGAAAGACAATGAACCGAGTCTCTAAAAAGAACAATTGATGCTGTCAAGGACAATGATCAATATGACCAAGAATCAGATCAACGTGTAAATGCTGAGACAATCGAGCCTAGACGTAACAAAAGAGCTAGAACGTGTAAGTTGTTTGGTCTCGATTTTCTGACATACTTGTTAGAAAATGAGCCTCAAAGTTATAAAGAAGCTATGTCTTCTCCGGAGGCACCTCTTTGGAAATAGGCTATTAACAGTGAGATTGATTCAATCCTATAGAACCATACTTGGGAGTTGGTTGATCTTCCACCAGGTTGTAAGCCGTTGGGCTACAAATGGATATTTAAAAGGAAGATGAAAACGGATGGATCAATAGATAAGTACAAGACAAGAATTGTCATAAAAGGTTATAGACAAAAGGAAGGCCTTGATTACTTTGACACATATTCACCAGTGACTCGTATCACATCGATAAAAATGCTCATAGCCATAGCAGCTATATTTGGTCTTGAAATACATCAAATGGATATAAAGACGGCATTCTTGAATGGTGAATTGGATGAAGAGATTTACATGGAACAACCAAAAGGTTTAGTGTTCCTGGACAAGAACAAAATGTGTGCAAACTTGTAAAATCCTTGTACGGGTTAAAACAAGCACCTAAACAATGGCATGAGAAATTTGACAAAGAAATATTGTCAAGTGGGTTCAAAACCAATGAGTGTGATAAGTGTGTGTACACCAAATCAACTCTAAAGGATATGTCATTGTGTGTCTCTATGTAGACGATATGCCGATAATTGGTAGTAATCATGAAATGATTCAGTCTACCAAAAACGTATTATCCAGCAGATTTGATATGAAAGATATGGGAACAGCTGGTGTGATCCTAGGAATTAAGATTTCTAGGACATCAGACGGATATATATTATCTCAGACTCATTATATTGAGAAGATACTTGATAAATATATCAAAGGGGATCTAAATGTGGCTAGAACCCCTGTAGACCTAACTCTTCATCTATCAAAGAATATGGGTTCAAGCGTATCGCAATTAGAGTATTCGAGAATCATCGGAAGTCTGATGTATCTCACGAATTGCACACGACCTGATATCGCTCAAGTTGTGAACCTGCTTAGCAGATATACAAGCAATCCAGGACATAACCACTGGAAAGCCATAGTAAGAGTTTTGAGGTATCTGATAGACACTTCAAAATATGGGCTACATTACGATAGATATTCTGCTGTACTAGAGGGGTACAGCGATGCTAACTGGATATCTGATATGGTGGATTCCAAATCTACGAGTGGATTTGTTTTCACACTTGATAATGCAGCCGTGTCATGGAAATCCTCGAGGCAAACATGTATTGCCCGGTCTACTATGGAATCAGAGTTCATAGCGTTAGACAAAACAGCGGAAGAAGCAGAATGGCTTAGAAACTTCCTGGAGGATATTCCTAATTGGCCCAAACCGGTGCCAGTGATTAACATACATTGTGATAGCCAATCGGCTATTGGGAGAGCCCAAAATACAATGTATAATGGTAAGTCTCGACACATACGTCGGAGACATAATACCATACGTCAACTGCTCTAAAGTGGCATAATAACGATCGATTATGTCAAGTCGAAGTAAAACCTAGCGGATCCACTAACTAAAGGTTTACCTCGAGAGCAAGTTGAGAAGTCATCGAGGGGAATGAGCTTGAAGCCTGTAAATTAAGAATTGTCACTGTGGAAACCCAACCTAGCTGACTGGAGATCCCAAGATCTAGGTTCAAAAGGGACAACTGAAACTTTGTGCATTTCAAAACAAGCACTGAAGAGTTTTGTACTCCTT
This sequence comes from Zanthoxylum bungeanum, assembly GCA_019454045.1. Lineage (NCBI taxonomy): Eukaryota > Viridiplantae > Streptophyta > Magnoliopsida > Sapindales > Rutaceae > Zanthoxylum > Zanthoxylum bungeanum. Next base: position 14,082 of record SKCR01018197.1, on the reverse strand, counting down.
CCCATTCCGATAATGACGCTGAGTGCTGTCTGTCATTGGTTAGGATAAGCTAAGGCTTTTAAAGATCACTATATTAGGAGATGAGTCCTAATGGGGGTAAAGACAGATTACCTATTAACAATAGATCACATATTTCAAGTAAGAAGTGAGGCTGCTTCCATGGGAACTTTTAAAGGCGGGTTACCCTAAAGTACTTGATGAATGCGGGACCGTTGTTCAGGGCCAAAATGAACACAACCGTAGAATGGGAAAATGGTCGAAGTGAAGCTGTGTGTTGACAGTTGTCTTGGTTTACACCAACGGCAGAACAGTTTAAGACTATGGGTCACTGGTTTACCAAGTAAATTCGATTGTCATTCACTAGGAAATGTTCCAGGCGAAAGCTACCTATCGCGATGCAGCTTTAGTTTATGGTAACTCTCTCAAGTGTCTCCATGAATAATTGAAGAATTATGGGGGATTGTTGGAAATTCTTCTAAATGTTCATTAAGGGTATATTTGTCTTTTGGATGCTTTGGGTGGATACAAAAGAGGCATCATATCCAAATACAAAAGAAAAAAAATTCTGAAATGTGAGTCATTTGTTTTGTTTGATTTTTTGAGAGAGTTCCACCATTTTCTTAAGTTCAAACACTTGTTAAGGAGTGCTCCTTGAACAAGAAGTAACCAAGTTATCATGGGAGAACATTGGCCAATTCGAATCCGTGAAGCACCTGTGACGGAAGCTAATAAGTTCTTAAGGACATAGAGATCTCGACTTGGATTCGTCATTGCATTTTCCAGGTTTTCTATAGTTTTTCATGTTTTAGGGTTTTATGATAGTTTGATTGGTATTTTCTGGTTTAATTTGTTTGAAGCATGTTTTTTTAATGTTTAATGACACTAATAGGCCAACAAAGACCAAACTGTATCTCTTTGCTTCAGATTTGCTTGGCTAATTGGATCATTCTCCTTGTTAGCCATGTCATTGCTGTCACAAATCGCTACAGCTCTAGCTAGCACCTGAAGACCATCGAAGCTGCCTTGCTCGAAGAGAAACTCATTTCTGTTATGCCAAATCACCCAGCAAATAGCAAGAAGTAGTCTAGCCTTCACCTTGGATATAATACGCAGGGTATACTGAAAGCAGTCCTTCATGCTATCCCCCCAAAAGCCTCTGATCATTTTACAAAAAACTGATTGGTCTTAGCATACTTTCGAGCTCTTACATTTCAGCAAGCCATGAATCAGGTCTCTGGATGTCTTTGTTGGGGAAATGGTGTCATTAAACGAAAACTAACATGCATTAAACATATCAAAATCAGAACACAAATTCAGATCTACCCTATCATGCCAATTTAAACAAAAACCATAAAACTTTAAGAATAAGAAAGACCTGGAAAACTGACGAAAATAGTTGTCCAAGTCGAGTTTCCTCTGTCCTTAAGAATTTATTAGCCCCGTCTCGGTGCTCTACGGATTTTGTGACTAACGTCCTCCCAGGATAACTTGGATTCCTTTTGTTCAAGTGGCACACCTTAACAAGATCTTGAACTAGGACAACAGTGGAATCTCTCTCTTGAAACGAAATTGATGTGACTCAAGACTTCTTCAAATTCGGATGTTTTAGAATGAACAAGAAGGCTATTATATAAAGGCATGGAAGGGTACCTTAAGGGCACCATTTGGTTTGGGGTGCAACCCTCCTAAGGGTTATACCTCTTCCATGCACCATTTGGAGCCTAGAAGTATGTTCTTCTAAATTGGAGGACATGTCCCTACATGTTTGTACCATTCCCATAGGGCACCATCCAAGGGACATGACCCTCCTCCATCCAAACTTAATATTTAGAGAATTTATAACAGTCTTCTACATCTTGGGTATATATTTGACTCAAGAATCTTCTTATGATGAAACTTTAAAGCAGTTGGGATCAAGCTTGACAAACTTCTCCACATGAACATCTTCACCTTAGCAGGAAGCTCTTGTAACACACATCTCCTCATCAACTTCTATTGTCCAAAGAGCTTGAGGCTTGGAAACTAGATTTGAGATTCACATCTAAATGATAGGCACTTTTGACAGAATTTTATGTTCTTATCCCCTCATTGAGCCATTCCACTCTGGATCTTTGTCTCCAGAAAACTGTTTCTTCATGTAATAAGGTAATACTTCATCAATCATTCCCACAATAAACTTTATCTTCTTCATATCCTCATATTGGTTGCATTCATTTATAAGCCATTTCAATCTATTAGTCACCATCATCATCCTTTTTTTCTTCCCCTCAAATTCCTTGCTTGAGACTCGGCCATATGCATATTAAACATTTGAATGAGATCTCTTACGTGGTCGTATGTTCTGTCTTTAATTCTCCCACATTCTTCATAAGGATGCCACATGTTCTCATAATACAATCGTCTCCCTGCTTTTTTTTCACAACTGCACTCCACGATTGCTCCTTAATCTCAATCATCACTGGACAATGATCTGAACTAAACGCTACTAGATTTACAACGTGAGCCTTATCCTCAAAGTCCTCCATGTTGAATTACCAAAAAATCTTTCAAGACATTCCTCTACCAGGTTATTTCCAAATATTTTATTCGACCAAGTGAATTGGTATCGCATAAAACTCACATCCTCCTGATATGGTTTGTTGACAGTCAATTTTCGTTCCAGGGGTAGTTCTGGAAGAACACTCCTCAAACAATCTCCCATCAACTGTGAATTTATTTGGTTTTGGGGGCCAAATACAAACTTAGCAAGAGTTAGGAAAAACACACAACAAACAAAGAATTTAACGTGGTTCGGTGGAATGAATCCAACTTACATCCACGGACACAAAGAAAAATGAAGATTTTATTATGTGGTCGGGTTGGACCGACCTCTCTACACAAGTGCTCGGATTTGACCGACCTCTTACAAACTCACTCTTACACTTATGCTTTTTAGTTCTCTCTCTCTTACAAGTCATGCGTGAATGAATTTTGCTAACCTTTTACAATGATTTCTCAAGTCTTTTATACACTGGGACAATTTACACTATTACATCGATCTCATGACGCGCAGTCATATAACTTCTGCCACTAATACCAAGGCTCTCTCTCCCACCACTCTGCAAACAGTAACCATATGGTCTGACACACTTGTCTTCTGACACCTATATCTCATTAAACCATGCTACTCTTGGCCATTGCCACACGTTATCTAGTGTCACAAGATTAACTAGCTGCCTACTCTCATCACATCAGATCTTTTTAGAGAAATGGAGTCTCTATGTCAGATTCCAATCTACCGACCATGATCATGTGATTTATGTCGGCTGCCGAGCAATCAGGTCGGTTCCGATAAATCAACTATCTGATATGTCATGAACATCTTCACTATTCGGGACATGAACCGACCCGACCCTCGGCCATCAGCACCTCTGAAACGGAAATCCCTTCTATACCCTTCTTGCTCTGCTGGGATCCTAAAGCCCAAAAATCACTATCAACAGGGTTATACGCGGCGGAAGCGTGGTTCGGGCGAAATTATAATTTTAAAATTTTTAAACTTACCGAATAAATTATTCAATATCTCATATGAATAATTCATTCATATTTTATCTAAATATTTTATTCGATATCAAATAATGACATAATTAATTTAGAAAACATGGGGAAACTTTTAGGAAAAAATTTCCGTAAAATAGCATAAAATACGTTTACGACCGAACCAACCAACCAATACCACACGTGGCTGCCCATATCTGTCCCAATAGTGCTTCTACAGTTCATGGGCTACCCGAACAGTGAAAAATTTAATGTTTGGCCATTCTTTATCCGGTAAGCTTATAACTCACCCGGTAACGCCGTTTTTATCGTTTTTGCGTATTTTCACTCTGAAATAATTTTCGCAAATTATTCTAATACCCAATACATGTCCAATACATTTAAACATCATAAATTTCATCATAAAAAATTTAATTTTTTCAGACATGAAACATAATATGAAATTAATCATTTTCATGCTTTAAATCTAATTTTCTCAATATTAATATAATTGATATCTACATCAATTAAAGCCACCACAAATGAATGATTCAAGAACAATTATAGATGTCATAAGAGTGGTAATATGGAAACAAATCATCATATGATAAAATTGAACTAATATTGATTGAAATGAGTTCATGCATGCATCCAGCCTCTAAATTCACCACCCAAATCAAAATAGCCCAAATTTAAAGATTAAAATGAACCCTAGATCAATTCTAGAAAACCAAAAATAAGAAAATATATTTTCTTAAGTTAAAGGAAATATATATTACCTCACAAATTTCCAAAAATCCTTAAGCTTATTCATGATTTTATCATTTTCTTTCTTGTCTCTCAAACTAATTTTGGAGCTCTCAGAATTGGAGATGAAGTTTCGACCAAGACAAGCTTGAATGAAAGAGAAAATAATTTTCACTTTATATAGTGTAATATAGACCTGGCCACGATTTCGGTTCGGAACCGAAACCGGTAGGAACTGTTGGAGTTGGTATTTTAAGAGCCAATTCGTATAATGTATATTATTATTTATTAATAAAATAACTACATGTTCATTTCAAATCTTATTAATGGTAATGTCATTATGTATAAATATGCTAAGAATTATATCGATCTTATAATAGTTATTTAGTAATACTGGACACTAGGTGGTCCGACATTGGGATAGTATTACTATTATAAACTATAATGAAAGTAAATATTCATAGTCGTTGGTTTTGAAATACGGTCGAATTCCTATTTCCTAGAAGACTAGCACATGTTGTATATTGGAATTAGAGTTCCAATGGTTTAACCCGATGTACCATGAGCTTTGGAAGCTCGTATAGACGTGTGGGTATTCATTGGAGCGAATAATGAATGACTCACAGGTGATTCCTAATAGTTGTAAGTACACACCACCACCAAAAGCAATCTCTCGAGTCTAGTAGCATATGTGATCCTTTGATTATATGATATCATTGATTTTGTGTGAGATCCTCCACACTTAGATGTCATATATGTCAGAAATCTTTCATGGTCTGGCCTCTAGATATTCGTTGAGTGTGGACCGATACACTCGTTAATCAAGTGTGTATTAAGATAGGATTCATCGGCCCATATGTGACCATTAGGGGTTTAGGTATCTGTTGGGACAGATGTGGAACCCCTAGGGTCGGATTGGTGTCCCGCGCAGTAGAAGTGGGTCTAACCCGTGGATATCTAACATGAGTGTATTTTTAAAAATTTAATGAAATAAAATATTCCATTTTCAAGTGTTTAGGGAAAAACCAGAAATGGAAAAATCTAATCGGGATAAAAATCGAAAAAATTTTAGACCTGCGCGCACCTAGTGCACTTGCAGCACTGACTGCGTGCAGCAGCTGGCTGCATGTAGCAACAACGCTGTTGGGCAGTATTGCAGCACCAAAAGTGACGCTGCAACGCTTCCCACTCAGGAATTTGTAATGAACATTTTTTTCTAAAATAAAAATCTTAAACACTTATAAAATCACCCAAAACAATTTTCATTTCAAAACTAATCACAAACACATGTTATACAACAAATATAAATATATTCTAAATACATATATGCATTTGTTTGAATCAAAACATAAACCAATATAGAATCTCACAATAAAATGACTCATGAATAAGTTAGGTCACTCAAATGTGGTCAATTGATTCTAGAATGGTAGCCATAGATCTGAGCTTTAATCTAGACTTCTAAACTCTAATTTTATGCATATGTCTAACATAAATATTTTGACCTAATTACAAGCATATTATGTTTATACTTCTAGAGCATCATAACACAATTTATTACTATATGTCCACTAATGAAGAACATAGTTTATGAGAAGATCAAACATTACCTAGTAAGCTTGATATAATGATCAAATCTCATTCTCCTTTGTTGAAATGGTTGGAGAACTTCCAAGGTTTAGCAAGCTTGACTGCAAGATCCCATCTTGATTCCAATGCTAGTAACTTCACTCCAAGATCCAATCTTGATTTCTCTTAGATGAATATTATAAAGACCTCACAAACCTTCTCTAAACACTTCTCTAACTTTGGCTAATTTCTCCAAGAATTGCTTGTATTTAACTTTCTCAAGCTTTTGCTTTGCTTAATTAAAACCTTCTTAAAGCTTGCTGTTTATAGCAAAACTTAGGCAATTTTTAATTAATAAAAGTTGTAATTGTTAGGGTTGGTGCTCAGAGTGCCAATCCGGATCGTATTTATGTCCGATTCATAAATACGAGCAATTCTATTTTCCATAATATTACTAATTTAATGGTAGCACCCATGTCTTTTATACGCTTATTCGATCTAATTGCGACTAGATATCTGATTACGATTAGATCAAAACTGAATCTGGTTCAGTGATACGTGTATATTAGACAAAGACCATATGATTTACAATATATTGCGTAGTTACAACGTAATTTGTAATTGACATTGGGAAGCGCACTATAAGATGTATATCCTTAGATAAAGTTCCTGGTCAAGATTTACTAACACGTGTCGGTTAGTAAAATCCGCTGAGACCAGTACATGTCATATATCGTGACTTGGTCCGATGGTTTATCACAGTGAACCATGAGTCTCGGGAGACTCGTATAGACATGTATGTGTTTATTTGATAAGACACTGAACGACTCACTGAAGATTTTCTAATAGATGATACACCAACGTCAATAGGAATCTTCTCTAGTTGAGCGAGCATAGTGGTCCTTCGACTTGAGATACCATAGTGGGATATATGAGTTATCCTCCACACTTTGATGGCAGACACATCATCGATCTATTTAGATCAGACCTCCGCATGTTCGTTGGGTGTGGACTGATGCTCATGATATCCAGTGCGTATCAAGAGAGATCTGTCAGTCCTGTGTACAGGGCATATGCATCCGCACGTGTTTACGATCTAGTAAATCTATGACCGTGGTATAACTTCGGAAATCAGTTCTGAGTGTTATTTAGAGATCGTAAATTGAAAGTCGACTGTATTATACCGAACGGATTTGACGTTGTTATCTATATCTCAGGTATAATATGGATAGCCTGTGACGAATAGATAATACGTATGTAATGACCTCGACTTGCATAGTTTAGCGAGATTATCTGTGGTCGTCATAATTCATGAGTGGGTGAATTATGGACACGAAATTAGATTTCGTGACGGATAAACCTAAACTTATAGAGTCCCACAATATGAAGTGTACTCGTTGAGCAATTGGGCAACGCGTTATGGATAATATTGATTATTCATAATATTTTACCAGATTAAATTAGTTAATTCGAATCGTTTAATCAGTAAACAAAATTACACATGCTGAGATTATTTTAATGTGTATTTGTATTTGATACATAATTAGATTAGATACACATTAATTGGTAAATTATTTGATGACACATGTAAATTAAATAATAATTGTTTGACTTTTATTATTTGATTTAAATGTGTAAAAGTTGCACTATTATTTAAAGTATATTAATAGTAATATATGGTAAATATTATGCCATGTGTCATAACCATTTGCCAAGTATTTTATTTTAATTAAAATTATTTTAATTATTGCCTTTTAAAAAGCTATTATTCACGCCACTTTGGAGATAAGCAAAAAGGAAAATTGTTTTCTTTCATTTGGTGGGTGTTGACCAATATTTCTAGCCTCCTCCAACGTGAAACTCAGCCACCAAGCATACCCAATAGATTTTTGAGAAGAAAAATAAGCAAGAATAAAAGGAAATTGAAGGATATTTGAAGATTAAAGGTAATCTTTAATATTCTCCAATTGTGAAATATGTTTCTTTTATTATTCTTGTTTTTTACATATGATGTAGAATTATTTGTATCTCAAAAATTTGGGGCTTTGAGTTTTTGATTGTTTGATTAAATGGCTAGATGCATGTGTATATATATATATATATATATATATTGAACTAGATTAAGGTAATTTAGGTTCAATTTATTGTTGGACAACTTGGTTGCCATTCTATAGTTGTTGAGCCACTTTAAAATAACCTGAAATTTTTCTAGAGTTCTTTATGTGTGGTATGACTTCTTTGGTGTAAGATTAATTTGATTAATCTTGTGATTAAATTGGGTTTAAGGCATGTTTTGTGGACTGTTTTTCCTCACTGTTTTGACACGGAAAATCTTGAAATTTTTTGATGAAAAATATGTCATTTGGGCGAGTTAGATGTGTTTTGGGTGTTGGAACAATTGCCGAAAATTGTTTGGAGTTGAAACAAGCAAAAACGGTCAAAAACGGCGTTACCGGGTGACGGCTGCCCAAACAATGAATCTATCACTGTTCGGGCAGCCCATGAACTGCCCTGACTCTATTGGGGCTAACATGGGCAGTCCTCATAAGTGTCGGGTAGTCGGTTTGGTCAAAAATACATTTTGCGAAAAAATGGTTTTCGTAAAAGTTTCGCGACGTTTCAACTTTATTTATGTTGATATTTGATATTGAATAAATAGGTTTAGGTGAAATATGAATAAATTATTCATATTAGATATTGAATAATTTATTGGTAATTTTGAAAAGTTTTAAATTACGATTTCGCCAAAATCGTGATTCCGCTGTGCCCATCGCCCAAAATCCCAACAAAAATGGTATCAGAACGGGTCTGATGCTTCATCCTTTACATTACTCATGCTTGATATTTGATATATAATCCAATTTTAATGTTCGCACATGCATGCAATTTATATATGTTTCTTTACTTTTCGGTTCTACACTAACGAAAATGTAACTGAAATTTAATAGTTAAATTGTGTTATGTTTTCTATGGTAGAATTGAAATGTTTAGAAAATGATTTAGATTAAATTATGCATTTGATGTAGATTATAGCTTCCAGAGGAAAATCCACACTTTTAAATATGGCTGTAAAGAAATGTGTATTGGATACATGTTTCTTGTTCCGTCTTGTCAGTACGGTTTATGGTATCTTTCTATAACTGCATTCGAGATCGTGCCAAAGCTGTGAGGGCGTAGGTTATAGAATTAGTATCCATACCGGTTGTATATTGATACTGGATAAATTCAAGTGAAAGTGGAAATCATGAACGTGCCAAAGCTGTAAGGACTACATTGGTAGCTTGAGTTTGTCATTGACAAGTGAAGCCGTGATACGCCTCCTTGTGAACGTTCCAAAGCTGTCATAACGAGAAACAGTCATGACCAAAATCAGGAGTCACTGGTGAGTGATTGACAATGAGTTGTCTACCTAATGAATATACGTAGGCGAGATCGTGCCAAAGCTGTGAGTCGAAATATATTCATGGAATCCTACTCTCACTATGGAATTCGATTTAGTTATTGAATTCTCGTTGTCCGTTGGGAATTACGGATATTACGTAAAGTAATGTGAGACACTGCTGGGTTTAAAATCCATAACTTAAGCAGTGTGTAATATTATTGGAAAATTCTGCTTTGTTTTCCTTTCATTCTATATTGTTTATAAACTTATACTTCCAATCCACTGCATTTATATTTCTTGAATATATATTTTTTTTCACTTTACTTATGGTTGCGTAATTCTAGAATAGGTTCTAGAAAGACAGTATACTTAGATATTGTTAGATTATTTGAAACCATCGAGAACTGTTGTTCCGTTTTTCTTGAAAATCAAGATGGTTTGTGACTTAGTTACCAAGTCACGATTAGGTAATCTAAATAGATATCTTTTAAGAATATAATTGTCTAGAGAGAATAGTTTCTTATGTAGTAAGAATTGATTTGAATTAGTTCATGTCTCGAAATTCTTTACTGGCAATTTAGAAAACACCATTAGGTATTTGTTTATCTTATAATGACGTTTCTTGGCTTTAATGACTTTTAAAAGTCACGTGTCTGACACAGTTTGCTAATCAATCGTTTGCAATTGTTGTGAATAATTGAAAGCAAATTATAAAACTTAAGAAATGAGATATGTATAGTTGTGTATAGAAAATATTGATTCTCACAATACGACAACTATAAGTATTGGATATCGGATCTCCCATCTAGTTATTTAAAATAATGTTTAATAACTGTTTTGATATTTGATATCAGAACTTGTGTGTGGGAACACAGGAACTGGGCGACGCATGCTGTCCCGGGCTCGCGGCCCGGTCGGGAGTACGGAGTAGTCACATGGGACTAAACCGGAGAATAATGGAGTCGCCACCCGGTGTGAACCGGGAAAATGAGATTTAAGGCCGCACTCACCCCTCGCAAGGGAAGACCTCAAACCGTTGGGTTCAGAATGATCCCTTACTTATGCCACTTGTAATGAAAAGATTTATATAATAATTTAATCAGGCTTAAGTAACACTTATTTCTAAGAATATCATGCTTCTAAATCCACACACATACATCAACAAGTTCATCTAAATTTATATGTAACACATATTCGAATTTGCATACAGCCTATTTGCATGTAATCTATGTCTCAATTGCATACATAAGGATTATCATACGGCAAGCATACAAGTTAATGAACGCATTGGTGGACACAGAAGTGCAAACAAATAGCATTCTTACTAGCATGCATATTAAGAAAATATATTTAAGCGCATAACATAAATAGACAACTAGAGAGGTAATACCAATGCATAACGTAAAAAAAAAGGGGTAATTATGTGCTAAGATGGACATGTCGTAAAGTGATGCAAGAAGATCTATTTACCGTGGGCGTTCGTGCAGCGTTCGTATACTCGTTCGAACGGTAAACAGAAGGTTCTCGTTCGAGTAGCGTTCGTAAACGCGTTCGAACGGAAATGAAACAGAATGCTCACGTTCGTATGGCATTTGTGAACGCGTTCGAACAGAAATGAAACAGAATACTCGAGTTCGTATGGCGTTCGTGAACGCGTTCGAAATAAATGAGACCTGATGCATGATAAGGCAAAATGCTTGCGCGTTCGAGTTCGTTCGTAAACGCGTTCGAACGAGAACAGACCTGATGCATGAAATGGGACGCAATACATAAATGGCGAATAGTACAATGCGAGGCGCGGCAAAGCATCGTGGTAAAGGGCTTTAACCCCTCCCCATAGGGGATCTTTCATTCCACTTGCTAAGTGTAGACAACAGAAACTGGACGACGCATGCTGTACTAGGCTCGCGGCACTAGTTGGGAGTACAGAGTAGCCACGGGGACTAAACCGGAGAATGATGGAGTCGCCACCCGGTGTGAACCGGGAAAATAAGATTTAAGGCCGCACTCACCCCTCGCAAGGGAAGACCTCAAACCGTTGGGTTCAGAATGGTCCCTTACTTATGTCACTTGTAATGAAAGGGTTTATGTAATAACTTAATCATGCTTGAATAACACTCATTTCCAAGGGTATCATGCTTCTAGATTCGCATGCATAGCAATAAAACTTACAGTTAAATTTCCATATACAAATCTCATGTCTAAGTTTACATTTAGAATATTTTCATATTTGTATGCAACCTATCCATATATAATCTATGTCCAAATTCAAGCATGAAGACAAATTAACATTCCAAAGGCATACAACTTCACAAAAGCACAAACAAAGAACATTCTTACAAACATGCATACTAAGAAAAGGTATTCAAGTGCATAACAGAAATAGATAACTAAAGAAGTAATACAAATGCATAAAGTTCAAGGATATAACTATATGTTAAGATAGACATGTCATGATGTGGTGCAGGAAGACCGTAATCGTTCGCGTTGCGTTCGTAAACGCGTTCGAACGGTGAAGACAGAAGGTTCTCGTTCGTATGGCGTCCGAAACGCGTTCGAACAGAAATGAAACAGAAGGTTCTCGTTCGTATGGCGTCCGAAACGCGTTCGAACAGAATGAGACCTGATGCTACAGATGTGTGCGCATTCGAGTAGCGTTTGATAACGCGTTCGAACGGTAGAGACAGAAGGTTCTCGTTCGTGATGCGTTCGATGACGCGTTCGAATGGGAACTGGCAGATTACATACATTCATACAGTTTTGGATGCGTCATTCAAACAAGATCATCAAAACGACATATCTAATCACATGGACCCTTAAATCATGCATAAATATTAACATACTAAACAATTAAATCATGCTCAATCACTACCAACTAGTCATGCACAAAGCTATAACATGTTAAACATCCTAATCATGCATAAGAAAACAAATAACACACTAATCTAAATCATACTCAAACACAAGTTTAGATGAAACGAAATACGTGTGTCTTTCAAGTGGTACGTGGCATTGTATCCCGAGTACAAACCGCATTACCGTCCATTCGGATTCGGCTACGGAATTTATGTCCGAGTTTCCATCCGATATACCACAAGAAATAACACATATTCCGTCCATCCGAAATCACATCACGTAATTAACATGCTAAACTAATTCATACATACTTAAATATCATGCTTTCTAAATTATTAATTCATGCGAAGAGGATAAGTATCATATGCCCTCAGGTCTAACCTTTTTTGCGTCGTCTTTTGGAAGCACGTTCCACGGCCGTCGGAAGGGTTGATGTTCCGCAACTTTTCTGGTTCGCTGGTTCCCATTTTCCTTGGTTATCCTGCTGATTTGCTCACTGTTTTCCCTCTGCTTTGCTGTTGTGTTGTTGCTGTCTATCCTTTCATGTGTGTGTTCAATATATGCTAGCCCTTTTTGGTTGGTTTTAGGCTTCTTTTATAGGCAAAGGTGGAGAGTCTTTGGTGGCTCACAACATGCTTGATTTAAGGAGATTCCTCTTAGTGGAGAATTTGGAGGAGAATGTTTAATGGGAGTGAGTTGGCTTGTGCTTGCTTTGTCATTTTTGGATGGCCTTGGGCGTGAATGTGGCTTGCAAAGGGTGATGGGTGTGAATGTGGCTTAGGTGGACTTTGTTGCTTTGTGCTTGTTCCTTGTTATTCAAGTGGGAGGGGTTGGTATATGATATGAGTTTCATTGTTTGTTTGCAATGAGTGAGGGAGATAATGGAGGATGGTATGGGTGTGTAAGGAAGAAAGCTAGTGGAGTGTGGGGTATTGTTGTTTGATTTTTTTATGGAGGATTGGCTTTTTGGTTTGTAGGGCACGTGAATGATGGAATGAAAGGATGATGTGGGGTATGGTGTGTATTTGTTTTGTCATTTGGGGAGGCTTTGGGCGTGGGTTTGTGTTGGGCAAGGGTTTGGTTCTTTTTGGTGGGCTTGGGTATTTGGGCTTGGCTTATGGATTCTTGGGCCGAGCATAAGCAGAGATCCAACGAGCAAATCGAAGCTAGATAACCAAGTTAAATCCGACAATAATTCCAATTCCCAACTTTACCCTTCCAACGTCCGTTTCCCGCGACTTCCACGACATGAAAAGGTAGTGCCTCCTTACGAGGCTCGTCATTGGGCACGATATGCAAAAATGCAGTGTCTACACTAAGCCCATGCGCTCGATCGCATCATGCATGCAAACATAAAGACAATCATATCAAACTAAGTATGCCCGATTGAACACATCTTACATCCAACCAAACACACATCAACCGGCGCAGAAAAACGACGTGGTAAAGGGCTTTAACCCCTCCCCATAGGGGATCTTTCATTCCACTTACTAAGCCCAGCGCTCGATTGAATCATGCATGTCAAGAATTAAAAGCGATAACATCAAACTTGGTGTGTCCGATTGAACGTATCTTGCATTCAACCGAACACACATCAACCGGCACGGTATAGCATCGTGGTAACGGGCTTTAACCCCTCCCCATAGGGGATCTTTCATTCCACTTACTAAGCCCATGCGCTCGATTGAGTCATGCATACAAAGAATTAATCGCAATAATGTCAAACTTAGTATGCCCGATTGAACGTATCTTGCATTCAACCGAACACACCTCAACCGGTGCGGCAAATCATCGTGGTAATGACTTTAAACCCCTCCCCATAGGGGATCTTTCATTCCACTTACTAAGCCCATGCGCTCGATTGAATCATGCATACAAAAGCAACATGCAAAATTCAAATGACGAAAAATAAATAAACCAAAGCAACACAAAACAAAAAGAGGTGCCGTTTACTCAAGCGGTACGTGGAGTTGTGTCCCGAGTACAGATCATATTACCGTCCATTCGGAATC
>SKCR01018196.1:0-20351 GCA_019454045.1 Zanthoxylum bungeanum | reverse complement strand
GAGGATGCTTACAACATCCTGACGATTTGTATAACCGACAAACAAGGTTTGCGGGTTATTCGATCCATGTTTGGATTGAAACAAGCATAAGGTTCTTGGAACTGACGTTTTGAAATAATCATAATGGTTTATGATTTGACTCAAAACGAAATAATTCTTTTGTATATAAGGAGGTTAGTGGGAGGGCACTGACAATGAAATTCCATAAAGCAATCGGTGAAAGCTTGGCTTTCATAAGAAATTCTCCGTAGAATTCTGGGGAGCAACAACCTTTATTCAAGGAATAAAGATCTACATGGATAGATTTAGAGTTGTTAACACTCTGGAAATTGTACATTTAAAATGTACTTGTATTGGTGTCTCATACGCTTCGAGCATATGGAGTCACAATCGGGTCAATCCAAGTGATAGTCACTGGATTGAAGATTAAGAACATCTGTTAGTATCTGAGAGAACTAAAGATGCTATCTTAAACTAGGGATATGGAGAACTTGTAGTGACTAGGGTCACTGTTGCAAGTTTCCAAACCGGTAAATACTGCGGTACTATAAAGTTTGAACACTGGGACAGTGAGCTGGAAATCTTCCGAGCAAGATAACTGTTGCCGAATTAACAACAAATGCGGATTATTGCTGCAGCTGAGGCAGCAATATAAGCCATTTGGATCGATAATAAATCTAATTAAATTAGATATAGTTCTTTTAGCGTGAGCTAGGTGTCAGCACAGGCTAAAGAATTAAAGGTCTCATCGACGATCCAGATATATACTTCTATATCATCTGATTCGTTCGGATCATACATCGTGGCGATGTGATGATCTAAATCGCGTCAGAAGATAATTACGTAAATCCGCTGACGAAAACCTTTCCTCAGCAATTTGAGCGAATCGTACATAGTTCGGGTGTTAGACACTCGAGTGACTGGCTATGTGCCAAGTGGGAGATTGCTGGACAAAATGACCCATAGCGTCACTATTTGTACAGATCACGGTGTTGTTGTACAAATTAACTATGTGACAAGGAAATTGCACTCTCATCATTTGTGATTAGATCCATAAATGTATAAATGAAGAGAGGTCCATATGATTAGTTCCTGGATTGAGAATGATATGAGACAGTATCAATCCCCGAAGGATTAATCATTAAATATCCTAGCGGAGTATTATCGAGACAGGACATCGATAATGCGGAATAGGCTAGTATTGCACTTGTGCGCGTTGTGAGGGTACAACGACATAGTTCTCATTATATAAGTATTGGATACTTATGCAAGTGCGATAGGAGGTCGTGTTTCACCGATGGTACGGGAAACAGCTTCGCTCTGGATAGACCCCTCAGAATCCCATTGGTATTATGACTATGTGTCTATGGGAGGCCGAAATCAAGGTAGGTGTGTATAGTCTTAACCTGAGACTTGCATCGCTAATACTTCGATAATCGATAGACTCTGGTCTTGGTGGTACAGGGTTTAACCGGTTCTGCGTACACCACTTCTGGGTTTATCAGAGAGTCGTAGTGTATTGGGTGTGATGTCAGACGGAAGTATCACTTCAGTCATATTGGAGATGATGTCACGCAGGATATGGTATTAGTGCTCTTAAGTGTTGCGCAACCAATCAGGATATTGTGACCAGGTCATGAATATCCGATTATAGAGACTAGTTACCAGACATCCGACATGTGCTTCGGACGGGACAGACACTTATCCAGCCCCAGCCCTAGCACGTGACTATCTGATACTGGGCCGATATACACAATACTACGGTATACTACGCTTGATACAGATCTATATATATTCCTGTAAGTATATTTCTGGAGAATTGGGTAGGCATGGCGCTTTGCTAGAAGCCAACCTTGTCTTGTAAATTGGTATAAACGTAGTACGAGGTACTTACGTGTTCGGATAATCCGACGACCGTATTTACTGCCAACATATCCGGAGATCTCATGGGTCGGTTCCTGAAGATTCACCGATGACGTATGACTCGAACTTTAATTAATCTGGGATTAATTGGATGAGAGAGAAAATTAATCTGGGATTAACACGGAGATATTTTATCTGGGATAAAATATTAATTAAAGAGAGAGAACGATTAATTTGGAATTAATCGATAAAATAATATATTTGATATATTGTTAGAAATTGGATTCGACGCGGAATTAAAATTAGATTTTAATTCGGGCGAACGAATTAATTTAGAATTAATTCGTTAGCGGCGTGAATAGTGATTTCGCTAGGCGTAATCATTTAATTACGACGCGACGGAAAATTTGTTAATTTGGAATTAGCGAACCGAGCCCGAGAGTGATTGCGAGCGCATTCGCATTTCGAATTCGAACGCGGCACGCAAGTCAATCAAGCGTCAAATCGCTAGTCACATCAATTGTCAAATCATTTGTCACTTTGAGTGATGTGACATGACATGTTGTCACTTTAATAAAGTGACTTGATGTGAATAGTGATAGTTGATTGAAAAGCACTTTTGCCTTTTTGACTTTTGCTTTTTGAAAAGTAAAATGAATTGTTTAATAGAAATAAAAAGTGGTAAATGCTTTAAGCTTAATTATTTTGGAAAATATAAAAAGCTTTTACACTTCTCTCTCTCTACAATTACAGTACACGGTTTTGGCATTTGGGAGCCAAAACGTTTTCTTCTTCCTCTCTTGGCTTGGAGCCATTTTCTTCTCTTCCATTTTTGTTTGACCGAAAATCCAAGAAGAATAAGGAGTGCTAGCACCACATGGGTTTTACAAAGGTGATAGGGAAGTGAGTTTGTGAGCTTGGGATCATCTTGGAAAGCTTGAAGCTTGGAGCTTCCATGGAGGTCATCCATGGCCGAAAATGGTGGAGTTCAAAACGCCTAAAACCGAGCAGCCCACTATCAAGGAGAGCTACTGCCGAACTCAATGGAGGACGAAAATGTCTTGTGTTCTTCTTCGCATCAAAACCGATCTATGTGAGTAATGATTCCGCCTTACTCCTTTGATGTATTCACTCGTTTTTATGCATGATTTATGATTTTGGGACTTGATTGAAACTCAACACTTTTTGCCAACTTTCAGGCTTGCGTTTCACGGACGTCGGAAGGGTACAGCTCCTCAACTTCTCCGGTTCACTGGTTTAGCGTCCTAGCTCACTGCTTTGCTATTTTGCTTGCGGTTTGAACTCCGTTATGCTCCTGTTCGGCCTCTGTTTTGCTGTTCACTGCTCAGGCCACCTGTTTTGAAGTTTCAACGAACTATTCCAAGTTTTTTGTGGGTTTTTAGTGCAGTCTTGTGTGATTATTTTAAGGATTATGAATGCAGTTTTTTATGTTATTACTTTAAGGTTTTTAGGGAATGTTTTAAGTGTATTTTGCTGCTGTTTTAGGGGTTAAATTACTGCTGTTTGGGCGTGATTTAGGGACTGGTTTGGGTCAGTTTCGGTTTGTGTAAGTGGGCTACGGATTGAACTGTTTGGAGAGGGTATTGTGCGGCAATTCTGAGAAGTAAATGGGCTGCTGTTTTAGGGGGGAATTTTTTTGGGGATGTATGGATGCTGTTTTGGCGTGGATTTAAGGACTGTGAAGGGGCTAGATGCGGCAATGAGAGAGTTTGGAGGTCTCTCGGGCGTGCAAGAGAAGGCTTGGAGGAGTGTCTTAGGCGTGATTTGAGAGATATGTGTGCTTCGGTTATTGAAGGAGGTGTAGGAGAGAAATTGTTTTTACTTCTTTATGCTATTACCGTGAATGATATTGTCTGAAGGAGAGGATGGCTTTGGTTAGGGGTTGCTTATATAGAGAAGGGTTAGGGCTTCACCTTGTCTCACAAGGAAGGGATTTTGGCATTAAAATGAGGATTTGATTTGGTGTTGAGCAATGAAAGTCAAAGATTGAAGGGGGACAAATCTTGGCTAGAATAGGAAGTCAATATCTTTAATTTGTTATGATTGATTTTAATTAGGCATGACATCTTTTTAATTTAGTATGTGATTTGTTTAGTTAGGAAGTTAATATATTTTATTTATCTTAATTAGGTATGATTATATTTTATGTTTTATTTAATTGGTAAATGGTTTAAATATTTTATTTAATATTTAATGTTTAATTTAATTAAATTGGGATGTGTTTTATGGGCTTTGGGGAGCTAATTGGGCTGGGGTGCGAGGCTAGCAGCAAAACCAGAAACACCGACGCCGTTCGAACGCCAATTCAAACGCTACACGAACGTCCGCAATGTGCCTGACATTCGAAGGAAGTAACAAACGCAGCACTAACGAAGACAGTGAGCTTGTGAAATGAACTTGATGACGTACTTATTTCGGATTTCCCCTTCCGACCTCCGTTTCCCGCAATATCCTTAGCTAAAAAGGTAGTGCCTCCAACTGAGACTCATCATCGGGTTTCACATGCGAAAATGCAATGCCTACAGTCGCCCCCAGTTTGATGGGACTTGTGCATTGTGTGACTTTGAACAATCCTATCAAAGTTATGCAATGCATTTTCACTTACCTGGCTCATCTGATGCCTCGAGCTGAGTTGGTGCTGCAAGTGGACCTCGATCCTGGGACGCATCCCAATAACTGCAACAGACAACGGGGGCACCTCGACCCTGGGCATCTCGACCCAATACCGTTGATTATAGGGATCTCGCCCTCGAACTGATGATGTAGTGGGTACCTCGACCCTGGGCACCTCGACCCGGAACTACAACTGACAACGGGGGCACCTCGACCCTGGGCACCTCGACCCAACACCGCTGACTATAGGGACCTCGCCCTCGAACTGATGATGTAGTGGGTACCTCGACCGTAGGCACCTCGACCCGAAACTACAATTGACTATGGGGGCCTCGCCCTCAAGCTGATATGGGCCTCGCCCTCGAGCCGACATGATATGGGCTTCGCCCCCAAGCTGATGTGGGCCTCGCACCTTGGGACTCATCCCAAAAACTGAAATTGCGCTGACGCTGCTTGGCTCATTTCTCCCGCTTTCTCTCTTTCTTCGAACCTGCGAACACAAAACGAACAACAAACACGAAGAGAATGCAATGTTACGTGTATGCATGAATGATTTTCTGATTCCGTTGGGTTAGGTCTTCTGCCAATTCCCGTAGTGACTGCTCGGTCTTCTCTCCCTCAGGCAAAGCATTGCTTTAATTTGTCTACGTTGATCGGCTCGGTGAACTCGTTTCCCTCCAAATCTGATAGCTTCACTGCTCCATTTCCCATTACCTTCTGCACTATGTAAGGTCCTTCCCAGTTAGGTCTGAATTTTCCTCTCGGATCTGTCGTCGACGGCCTCGACTGCTTGAGTACCAAATCACCTATTCCGATCTTGGTGGGACGTACTTTCTTATTGAATGGTCGGGCTAGTCTCTTCTGATACTACTGCATGTGATACAAAGACTTCGTTCTCCTCTCATCTAGCAGTGCTAACTGATCAAACCTCTGCGTGGCCCATTCTTGTTCCGGTAATTCTGCCTATGCTAAAACCCTCATAGACTGTACTTCCACTGGTAACACTACTTCCATTCCATAGACCAAAGAGTAAGGTCTGTGGCCCCTGTTGCTGTCCTTACTGATGATCTGTACCCCCACAGAGCATATGGTAGTTTCTCGGCCCAATCCCTGCAATTTTCTGTCATCTTGGATAAAATTGTCTTTATAGTCTTATTGGCTACCTCAACTGCCCCATTTGCCTGCGGCCTGTACGGTGATGACTTGTGGTGGCCTATCCCATACCTCTGCAACATTGCCTTCGTCTCTCCTTGAAACTGAACTCCGTTGTCTGTCACTACATGATGCGGCATACCATACCGACAAATGAGGTTCTGAGCTATAAACTTTGCCTTCTGTTTTGCTGTAACATTGCGAAATGTTTCGGCTTCCACCCACTTCGAGAAGTAATCTACTGCCACTACTATATAGCGATGCCCATTCGATGCATTCGGTCGAATTTCTCCAATCATATCAATTCCCCATGCTGAGAAAGGCCACGGCTCTGACAGCCCGTGTAACTCTGTGTGTGGTAAGTGATTCAAATTACCATGTGGTTGACAATCATGACAGTGCTTCACCATCTTCGCGCAATCTGTTTCCATGGTTGACCAATAAAAACCTTGTCTCACTATCTTGCGGGACAGATTCAACCCGTTCATGTGCGGACCACATACCCCGGCATGTATTTCTTCCATTACATGCTGAGATTCTTCTTTTCTCAAACACTTCAACTGAATACCGTTTGCCTGTCTCTTGTACAGTTCCCCTTTCAAAACCACATACTGGGAAGCTAACTTCTGAATGGCTATTCTGTCTTTTCTGCCTGCCCCTTCCGGGAGTTCGCCATGTTCCAGATACCTTTGAATGTCATAATACCAAGGTTTACCGTCGTCAACCTCAACTTCCAGAATTCTTTCTATCTCATAAATAGGTCTGCTCGTTGTTTTCAGTATCAACGGTCTCATCACTAACTTTTCTAGATTTTCCCAAGTCGCTGCCAGTGTAGCCAATGCATCAGCCATCTGATTCTCTTCTCTCGGTAAGTGCTGAAACTTACACTCGGGGATAACTTGTGCCAACTTTCTGAGGTGAAAAAGGTAAGGTTTCAACCGTTCTTCTTTCAATTCCCATTCTCCTCGCATCTGCTGGACTACCAACATAGAATCTCCGTAGACTTCCACACTCCCGGCCTTCAAGGCTATCAATGCTGTCAAACCAAAAGCACATGCTTCATACTCGGCCATGTTATTATTCACTCTGAATGTCAACCTCTTGGCCAAAGGCAAAGTCTCCCCTTCGGGGGTCACTATCACGATTCCAATTCCAACTCCCTTGTAATTCACTGCTCCGTCGAAATACATCTTCCATCTCTGAACTGTTATTGCTTGGATCTCTTCATCTGGAAATTCAAACTTATACTGATTCCCCTCAACAGGTTGCATTGCCAGAAACTCTGATACTGCTCGCCCTTTGATCACTTTGGAGGTGAGATATTCAATGTCAAACTCTGTCAGCAATACCAACCATCTGCCCAACTTTCCCACTAGTGAAGGCACCAAATGAAGATATTTCAGAGGATTTTCCTTGGCCACTATCTGGATCTTGTATGACTGGAAATAATGCCGCAATTTTCTGGAAGCCCATACCACTGCAAGACAGATCTTCTCAACTTCTTGATACCGAGCCTCATACGGGAGCATCTTCTTACTCAGATAGTAAACTGCATGTTCTACCCATGTCTCATCTGTCTGTACCATCATTGCCCTAGTGCTTCTGATTCTATAGCCAAATACAATACCAAAGGTCTGCCCGTCTCAGAGGTTTCAATACAGGAGGCTTTACCAAGTACTCTCTGATCTTGTCGAAGGCTGTCTGACACTGTTCATTCCATCTCACTGGCTGATCTTTTCTCAACAGTTTGAAGATAGGCTCACATACTGATGTCAACTTGGCAATGAACCGACTGATGTACTGAATCTTTCCCAAGAATGCTCTGACTTCTTTTTCTGTCTTTGGTGTAGGCATTTCTGTGATTGCCTTGATCTTCTCGGAGTCTACCTCTATTCCGCCCATTCCTACTGTATGACCAAGCAATTTCCTGATGTCACCCAAAACACACATTTCTTGGGATTAAGCCGCAGGTTATATCTGTCAACTCTCTGAAGGAACCTTTCCAGTGCTTCAATATGCCCAACTCTTGTCTCGGATTTTACCATCATGTCATCCACATACACCTCAATCTCTTTGTGCATCAAGTCATGGAAAAGTGTAGTGGCCATCCGCTGATAAGTAGCTCCCGCATTCAAGTCCAAACGGCATAACCTTGTAACAATAAGTACCCCACTCGGTAACAAATGCAGTCTTGTGTTTATCTTCCTCAGCCATGTGAACCTGATTGTAACCTGAAAATCCATCTGCAAATGAATACATAGCAGATAAAGCCGCACTATCAACCAGAACATCTATATGCGGCAGATGAAAATCATCTTTCGGACAAGCCTTGTTGAGATCTCTGTAGTCTACACACATTCTGACCTTCCCATCTTTCTTTAGTACCGGCACTATATTAGCCAACCACTCTGGATATTTTACTACTTCCAGGAACCCCACATCTATCTGTTTCTTAACTTCCTCTCTGACTTTCTCAGCCCATTCTGGTCTCATCCGTCGGAGTTTCTGTTTTACTGGCCTCATATTCGGATAAGTTGGTATTATGTGCTGGGCAATGTTTCTGTCTACCCCAGGCATGTCCTCATAGGACCAAGCAAATACTTTGGCGTATCTGACCAACACTTCTTCCAGTTTCTCCATCTCTCAGAGGTAACTTCACTTGCAATCAGAATTTCCTTGGGGTTCTCAAGTGTACCCAAGTTAAATGCAGTAGTTCTGGCCGAACTGATATCAAATATGCTTGATTCGTGCAGAGTAAATGGAAATGACTCAGAAGTAAGCAAAAGAAATGTCTTTATTATTGGATAATGCGGAAGTACATTCAAACAAATCAGGAAGGTAAATGTCTTCATCATCTATAGACACTTCTTCCCCTGCAATCAGGTCTTCCTCAGGCTTTTCATCCTCTCCCAGTCAAGCTCTCCAACTTCATCAACTCTTCTTCCCAATTCTCTGCTTCACAACTTCTTTAATCAGCGGTTTCTTCCACCCAACAAATCCTGGAAGATCTCAAATCCAGGTACCACAATCCCATTAACTTCCCACAGTTCTGGCTCCCCTTGATATCCTGAAGCTCTCACAAAACATTCCATCAGTTTCAGGCCCTTTTTCTTGACCTTTGGCTTTTCTTCATCAGACTTATACCCCAAACCTTTCCGAGTGGTCTGTCCTATAAAATCTGGCAACTTTGAACCTTCACCCGGTTCAAACTTCATTTTTCTCATGATCCTAGCCACCCTAGGATCCACCCATTCCTCAAAAGTAGCTGACACCTGAAACCTTGTGAAAGGTTGTATCTCCAATGCAGCCACGTCATTATCTACCTCAGCCCGGATAATAACACTTCTCCCTTATACGGGAATTTGATCATCTGATGCAAAGTGGAAGGCACGCCCCCAAGTTTGTGAAACCAAGGCCTTCCCAACAATAAGGCAAAAATGGCTGGGATGTCCAGCACTGTAAACTCAACTTCATCTTCAATAGGGCCTACCTTGACCATAGCCACAAAAGTACCTCAACTCCCCTTTACTGTCATCATAAGCCTTAATAGTCATACTGGAGGGGTCCAAGTCTGTTGCTTTCATACCCAATCTTGCCAGAATTTTCAACGGGCACACATTGATGGACGAACCGTCATCCACCATCACACATGAAGTTTTCTTGCCCCTCACTTCGGCCCTGATAAATAGAGGCCTATTATGATTTCTCCCTTCCGGCGGGAGTTCATCCTCAGAAAAAGATATCTGCAAAGCTTCTTTCTGAACTGACCCAACAAACATTGCAGGGTTGGCATTTTCCTTCCGGTACCACAATTTTGCTCAAGGCCTCAACCATGGCCTGCCTATGCTCTCGAGAAGCACATAACAGTTCCCAGATACTCACTTGTGCTCTAGTCTTCCTCAATTGCTTCAACACTATATCCCCCTCAGTATTTTCTGTAGTCTCAACCACTTCCCTACCATCTGTCAAAACTTCCTTACCCTTTTCTGCCATATCATTGTAAAAGCGACCGCTACGCGTCATTCCCCTTACTTCTTCCTCATCACTGCTAGAGAAATCAAGCCAAAAGCTTTTCCCTTACTCTGTCTCATCTTCACTAGTACTATCCCAGATTCCAAGGCAAAAGGCTTGAGGGTGGAAGGATTTTAGGACAAGGTCTTCTGGGAGGCCAGAATTGATCATATAGGCTGGTGGCGGTACGACGCGGTAATTGGGTAAGGGGTTTCTGTGTGTGTCAGGCTGTTCTGTTTCTGGGTCAGGTATTTTCTTGGAGTCTATCAGGTCTTGGGTTTCATGACGGAGTCGGGCGCAATTGTCAGTGTCATGGCCCTTTTGTTGGTGAAAGTGACAGTAAAGGTTTAGGTTATAATGTGATGGTAGGGGATTGGGTAATGGTTTGGCTTCCAAGGGTTTTAAGAGCCATTGCCTTTTCAGTTTCTCTAGCACCTTGGACAGGGGCCTTCCTAAGTTGGAAAACTGCCGGTTCCGGATAGCGGCAATCTCAGCAGAAACGGGCTTTGCTCCTGATGTTCCCCCAATGGGCCTTCTGTTCAAACTATAGAATTTTCTATTCTCGGCCTCTTCTTCCTCAATATCCATGGCAGTTTCCCTCAACTGCCGAAAATCAGTAATCATGGAGGTCATCCTCTTCAGCTTCCCATAGATAGAGGGCTTGGTGCCCTTGATGATCATTTTAATCTGGTCCTTCTCCGAGGGCCTAGTCTGCATTTTCAACAACTGACCCCTCCATCAGTCCACGTACTCCTTAAAACTCTCCTCCGATTTCTGCTTAACATTCTCCAGATCGCGGAGTGACAGATCAATCTCTAGGTCAGTGAATATTGCTTCAGGAAAGCATCAGCCAACTCCCTCCAATCTTCCTTCACTTTCTTCTCCAAACTGTGGTACCACACCACGGGAGCTCCTTCAAGCGACATCCCGAACATTTTCTGCATTTGGCGCTGAGATAAGCCAACTGAACTCATGACTGATACAAACTGTCGGAGATGCACCCTTGGATCTCCATTCCCATTAAACTTAGCCATATCAGGCATCTTGAACTGTGCCGGCAACTGTTCCTCGAAAGTCAGTGTGTCATAATCAAGCAAATCCTCATTCTTACCCCTCATCTTGCGGGTAAGACCAAGCGAACCGACCGATTGATCCCGAGTTTCTCTAACTCTGCCTGAGACCGAGATACTCTGCCTGCTGCATACTCTGCCATATCATCATCAAAAGCGGGGGTATCGTCCCCCAATATGTTCAGAGATTCCTCTTGCCTCACATCCCCAGAATTAACCCCGGCACGAGACCCAGCTATACCAGCCATAGCAGTAGTCAAAGCTTGCAACTGTTCAGTGACCTTGGCGAGACCGTTCTCTAACTGATCCATACGGGACACCTCATTATAAGATTCACTCATACTTGTTCTTTTAGTGTGTCTTGTCCATTCTCTAACCCAAACGGTATCTATGATGTCTTTTTGAGACATAGATGGTGTTAACATGATATATGTATGTATGAGGTGCATGAGATGCATGTAACATATATAACATACTCAATCAATTAAAACTCTCAAACAAATCGGCCCGTTATCATTTTAGAATCTTTCGGGATAATTGTCATGGGAGTGAACCCATCCCAGTTTAAATGGCCCAATGAGTTCACATCTCATGACAAAGTGCCTGACTAAATCCAAATGGTAACGTTCCGAACACAATCACAAAGTGGCCCATCAATCACTTAGAAGCCTTTGGCCCAATAGTCATGAAATACGTTCTTGTCCCAGTTTAAATGGCCCAACAAGCCCATATCCCATGACAAATGGTCCAAATGGATCCAAACGACGATGTTCCGAAACACAAGCATAGAAGAAAGATGATGCAAACATGACATAATAATTTCTACATAATGGCCTATCAACATTTCAGAAGCTTTTGGCCTAATAGTCATAAGGTGCGAACTTGCCCCAGTTTAAATGGCCCAGCAAGCCCGCCTTTCTGACAATAGTCCAACTGCATCCAAATGAGGATGGTCCACAAGCATATATTCAAGGAAATAATTGTTACTTTAGTCAACCCGGTCTATGGGTGGGTTAGCAAGAGTATAGACAAAGGCTCTCACCGGCGAAGGATGGCCCACAACTAGGTCCTCCCCACTCAAGGGTTCGAGCAACCAATTGAGCGTACCCTTTTTTATACACTAAGGTACGTGCCAATGAGCTATGGTGTGTGACGGACTATCAAATGGATTTCCCGTTGTAGATTCCCCAGAGGGAAGGTGGAGCGAGGCTCACTTAAATACCCAAGCCTCTTAGGCTCTTATCGCTTGGTGTCAGGAATAAACAACGAGTCCTCCAAATTAGTCCATCACAATAGGCTACGCGTAGATGGCTATCTAGGTGCCTTCACAGGTTTTCCTTCTAGAAAGGTAGTGAATGAAAGAAGACACCAAACCATTACCTAGCCTCAAAATGCCTCTAATTAAACCCTCACTTTATCCACTATAGACACGGTCAATTAAAACATAAATCCAAACATCACAAGACAATATTTCGGGGCTGATTCTCTATCCCAGTGGAGTCGCCAGACTGTGGGACACAGAAACTGGGCGACGCATGCTGTCCCGGGCTCGCGGCCCGGTCGGGAGTACGGAATAGCCACGGGGGACTAAACCGGAGAATAATGGAGTCGCCACCCTGTATGAGCCGGGAAAATGAGATTTAAGGCCGCACTCACCCCTCGCAAGGGAAGACCTCAAACCGTTGGGTTCGGAATGGTCCCTTACTTATGCCACTTGTAATGAAAGGATTTATATGATAATTTAATCAGGCTTAAGTAATACTTATTTCTAAGAATATCATTCTTCTAAATCCACATACATACATCAACAAGTTCATCTAAATTTATATGTAACACATATTTGAATTTGCATACAGCCTATTTGCATGTAATCTATGTCTCAATTTGCATACATACGGTTTATCATACGGCAAGCATACAAGTTAATGAACGCATTGGTGGACACAGAAGCGCAAACAAATAACATTATTACTAGCATGCATATTAAGAAAGATATTTAAGCGCATAACAGAAATAGACACTAGAGAGGTAATACAAGTGCATAACGTAAAAAAGGGGAACTATGTGCTAAGATGGACATGTCGTAATGTGATGCAAGAGGATCTGTTTACCGTGGGCGTTCGTGCAGCGTTCGTATACGCGTTCGAACGGTAAACAGAAGGTTCTCATTCGAGTAGCGTTCGTAAACGCGTTTGAACGGAATGAAACAGAATGCTCACGTTCGTATTGGTATTTGTGAACGCGTTCGAACAGAAATGAGACCTGATGCATGATAAGGCAAAATGCATGCGCGTTCGAGTTACGTTCGTAAACGCGTTCGAACGGGAACAGACCTGATGCATGAAATGAGACGCAATACATAAACAATAAAATAAAGGGGCGCGGCGAAGTACTGCCGTAAAGGTGGCCTTTTGGGGCTCTTGGTCTCTCAAAGAGAGGACCTTTAGACCAACATACTAAGCCCATGCGCGTCACAACACAATACATGAAATAAAGACAATAAAAGTGTAGGACTTCGTATGCCCAATTGAACGTACATTCCACCAAACACACTTCGTCCGCGCGGCGAAGTAGTGTCACAAAGGTGGCCTTTTAGGCTATTCGTCTCTCAAATAGAGGACCTTTGAATAACTCACTAACTCACTGCCCATGCGCTCGATCGCATCATACATACAAATTAAAGACAATCATATCAAACTTAATATGTCCGATTGAACGTGTCTTGCATTCAACCGAACACACATCAACCGGCTCGACAAAGCATCGTGGTAAAGGGCTTTAACCCCTCCCCATAGGGGATCTGTCATTCCACTTACTAAGCCCATGCCCTTGATTGAACCATGCATAAATAAGCAACATGCAGAATTCAAGTGACGAAAAATAAATAAACCAAAGCAACACAAAACAAAAGAGGGTGCCGTTTACTCAAGCGGTACGTGGAGTTGTGTCTCGAGTACAGATCATATTACTGTCCATTCAGAATCGGCTATGAAATTTATGTCCGGGTTTCCATCCGATATACCGTGAGAGTTGACACATCTCTCATTTTATTTCACAGCCACAATATACAACATCTCATAATTCATGCATATTTATCTACTCAAGGGCCACAACATACATTTCAACATGACAATCACGCAAGCAATATTTAATAAATAGTACAAAAAAGCGAGTGTGAAGATACCCTCAGGTCTAACCTTTTTGCCAACTTTCAGGCTTGCGTTTCACGGACGTCGGAAGGGTACAACTCCTCAACTTCTCCGGTTCACTGGTTTAAGCGTCCTAGCTCACTACTTTGCTGTTTTACTTGCGGTTTGAACTCCGTTCTGCTCCTGTTCGGCCTCTGTTTTACTGTTCACTGGCTCAGCCACCTGTTTTGAAGTTTCAACGAACTATTCCAAGTTTTTTGTGGGTTTTTAGTGCAATATTGTGTGATTATTTTAAGGATTATGAATGCAGTTTTTTATTTTATTACTTTAAGGTTTTTAGGGAATGTTTTAAGGTATTTTATTTTACTGCTATTTTAGGGGTTAAATTACTGCTGTTTGGGCGTTATTTAGGGACTGGTTTGGGTCAGTTTCGGTTTGTGTAAGTGGGCTATACGGATTGAACTGTTTGGAGAAGGTATTGTGCGGCAATTCTGAGAAGTAAAGGGGCACTGTTTTAGGGGGGTTTTTTGGGGATGTGTGGATGTGTTTTGGCGTGGATTTAAGGACTGTGAAGGGGCTGGATGCGGCAATGAGAGAGCTTTGGAGGTCTCTCGGGCGTGCAAGAGAAGGCTTGGAGGAGTGGCTTAGGCGTGATTTGAGAGATATGTGTGCTTCGGTTATTGAAGGAGGTGTAGGAGAGAAATTGTTTTTACTTCTTTATGCTATTACCGTGAATGATATTGTCTGAAGGAGAGGATGGCTTTGGTTAGGGGTTGTTTATATAGAGAAGGTTAGGGCTTCACCTTGTCTCACAAGGAAGGGATTTTGGCATTAAAATGAGGATTTGATTTGGTGTTGAGCAAGGAAAGTCAAAGATTGAGGGGGGACAAATCTTGGCTAGAATAGGAAGTCAATATCTTTAATTTGTTATGATTGATTTTAATTAGGCATGACATCTTTTTAATTTAGTATGTGATTTGTTTAGTTAGGAAGTTAATATATTGATTTATCTTAATAGGTATGATTATATTTTATGTTTTATTTAATTGGTAAATGTTTTAAATATTTTATTTAATATTTAATGTTTAATTTAATTAAATGGGATGTGTTTTATGGGCTTTGGGGAGCTAATTGGGCTGGGGTGCGAGGCTAGCAGCAAAACCAGAAACATCGACGCCGTTCGAACGCAATTCGAACGCTACACGAACGTCCGCAATGTGCCTGACGTTCGAAGGAAGTAACGAACGCAGCACTAACGAAGACAGTGAACTTGTGAAATGAACTTGATGACGTACTTATTTCGGATTTCCCCTTCCGACCTCCATTTCCCGCAATATCCTTAGCTAAAAAGGTAGTGCCTCCAATTGAGACTCATCATCGGGTTTCACATGCGAAAATGCAATGCCTACAATTGGTGTGGGACACAGGAACTGAGCGACGTATGCTGTCCCGGGCTCACGGCCCGGTCGGGAGTACGGAGTAGCCTCGGGGGACTAAACCGAAGAATAATGGAGTCACCACCCGGTGTGAACCGGGAAAATGAGATTTAAGGCCGCACTCACCCCTCGCAAGGGAAGACCTCAAACCGTTGGGATCAGAATGGTCCCTTACTTATGTCACTTGTAATGAAATGATTTGTGTAATAATTTAATCAAGCTTAAGTAACACTTATTTCCAAGAGTATCATGCTTCTAAATTCATATGCGCAAAAATAAAAACTTACACCTAAATTTGCATATATTTCACATCTAAGATTGCATGCATGAAAAATACGTCAAAGTAGCAACGAACATACAACTTCATTGGCATATTGTATTCATGGAAACACAAGCAACACTAACCACGCCAGCACACATAAAAACGAATCAAATAATGGCGAACATGTGATTTCATAGACATATCATACTTATACGTGCGGAAGCATAAATAAATAGCCATTACATGTCCATGCGTAAATAAAAGGGTCAACTAAGTACATAATGCAAAAAGACACTTAAGGATGCAATTAGGCATTAAAGTAAGCATGCTATGACGTGGTGCAAAAGAAGATAACTAATATGGACACAAAACACACATGTGAGCACTTTTCTAAGTGGTACGTGGAATTGTATCCCAAGTACAGACAGCACTTCCATCCATTCGGAATCGGCTACGAAATTTATGTCTGGGTTTCCATCCGATATACCACAAGAAATAATACTCAAATGCTATCATGACATGTATATGAATTGTAATACGTTAAGCCAAGACTAAGGGATAGATGATGCAATCATATATGAAAGACGAGGCAAATATCGTGGTAAAGGTAGCCTTTTAGGCTTTTCTTTCCCTAAATAGAGAACCTTTTTAGTCCAACACAATAAGCCCATGCGCTTTTCATTACAATGCGTACAAAGATAAAGATAACTTTATGAAACTTCGTATACCCGATTGAACACATCTTACATTCAACCGAATATACATCAACCGACATGGCAAAGCATCATGGTAAAGGGTTTTAACCCCTCCAAATAGGGGACCTTTAATCCGACTTACAAGCCCATGCGCTCGATCGCATCATGCATACAAAGAATAAAGACAATAATATCAAACTTAGTATGACCGATTGAACATATCTTACATTCAACCAAACCACACATCACCGGCGCGGCAAAACATCGTGGTAAAGGGTTTTAACCCCTCCAAATAGGGGACCTTTAATCCGACTTACTAAGCCCATGCCTCGATCGCATCATGCATACAAAGAATAAAGACAATAATATCAAACTTAGTATGCCCGATTGAACATAACTTACATTCAACCGAACACACATCAACCGGCGCGGCAAAACATCGTTGTAAAGGGTTTTAACCCCTCCAAATAGGGGACCTTTAATCCGAATTACTAAGCCATGCGCTCGATCGCATCATGCATATACAAAGTAACATGCGGAATTTAAATGACGAATAGTAAAATAAATCAAAGCAACATAAAACAAAAGAAAGTGCCGTTTACTCAAGAGGTACGTGGAGTTGTATCCCGAGTACAGATCATACTACCGTCCATTCGGAATCGGCTATGAAATTTATGTCCGGGTTTCCATCTGATATACCGCGAGAGTTGAAACATCTTTTTTATTCCAAGGCCACAACATACAATATTTCTTAATCCATGCATATTTATCTACTCAAGGGCCACAACATGCATTTTAACATAAAATCATGCGAACAATACTCAATAAATAATAAAAATGAACTGAAAACGAGTGTGAAAAATACCCTCAGGTCTAACCTTTTTTTGCCGACTTTCGGACTTGCGTTTCACGGCCGTCGGAAGGGCTATCACTCCGCAACTCTTCCGGTTCACTGGATTAACATCTTAGCTCGCTTGTTTGTTTTGCTGTTTTGGTCGCTGTCTTCCTTCCATTTTGCTACTGTTTGTGATGTATTTTCTGGTCACTGTTCAAGTGTTTTAGGGGATTGTTTCGGTGCGGTTTTAGGGCTGTTTGGCTTACTGTTTTATGGTGATTTTCGGTGATGGCAGTGATGATTTATGTGCTCGGTTTGGGCAGTGCCGTTTCAGGGCATTTGCGTTGTGTTGGCTTTGGCAGAGGGCGTGTGATGAAGGAAGGGTATGTGGCGTTGAACTGCGCTGGTATGTTTCATGTTGAGGTTGTAGTTCTCGGCAGTTGGCTATTGATGTTATGAGGGTTGTGGCGTTTGAGTGCTGGCTGTGTGATGGAAGGGTATAACGTGTGTGAGGGCTTATTTAATTGGCTAGTGAGGTGTTTGTTATGTGTTGTGAGAGGGCATATAGCTTATGGGTGATTATTCTATGCGTTAGTGGGGGGCAGACGATGGCAAGTGCGTTGATGTTGGCGTGATGAGAGCTGAGTGAACGTGAAGCTTGTGTGTGAGAGGGCAGATTGCTATTTTTGTGAGTGAGGAGGTGTTCATACGGGGGGAGTGCAGGCTTACGTTGAAGTGGCAAAAGGCTTGAGGGTTAATGCGGCAGTGAGGTCTTGTGAGCAGGTGTCGTGAATGGTTGTAGATGAGAGAGAGATTGGAGGAGAGGTTGGCTTTGGTTTGTGTTGTTTATATAGAGAAGGGCTAAGGCTTCTTATTGTCTCACAAGGAAGGGATTTTGGCATTAAAGAGAGGATTTGATTTGGTGTTGGATAAGGAAAGTAAGGGATTTGATGAGGGACAATTTGGTGAATTAGGAAGGTTGAATATTTGATTGGCTTGGTTTATGAATACAATTTGTTAGATTAGGAAGTCATATTTTTAATTGGTTATGATTGATTTTAATAGGCATAATATTTCTTTAATTTAGTATATAATATTTAAGTTAGGAAGTTACAATATTTTAATTTGGTATAATTATTTTTTATGTCTTATTTAATTGGTCTATCAATTAATTAATATTTTATTTTAAGTAATGTTTAATTTAATTTAGATTTATTTTAATTGGTTTAATTTAATTAGCTTTAATTTGATTTAATTATTTAATTTAATTGGTTTAATTTAATTTCAATTAGCTTTAATTTAAATTAATTTAATTTGTGACATGTGTTTTAAATGTTTTAATTTTTTGGATGGGCTTGGGTGAGATGGGCTTGGATTTATGCATGAGGGCTAGATGTGGGGTTTTGGACCAAGGTTAAGTGTTTGCGGGTTTTTTAGGCTAAAGGTGCTTTAAAACGGAGGTCCACCAGCAAGCCCGAAGCTAAACAAGCGAGTCAAATTCGACAAAGTACTGATTTCCATCTTTTCCCTTCCGACGTCCGTTTCCCGCGGCTTCCGTGACTTAACAAGATAGTGCCTCCAAATGAGACTCATCATCGAGATTTATATACAAAAATGCAGGTGCCTACAATTGGCCCACAAACGTCACTATGAACAAGGGCTAACAGTTCGGTGGCACGTGCACTTTACCGCTAAACGGTGATTTATGCATCTTACCTAATAAACAAGATTCGCAGACGTCATATGAATTAGATCAAATCCGTCCAAGTACCCACTCTTCGAAAAGTGTGGATATGCGTGTCTTGTTTATGTGTCCCAGCCGACAATGCCACATATAAGTTTCATCTTTATTACTTACTTTAAGCCTTTTGTTTGTTACATTATATGTTTGAGATTGATTTATATTCAAAATATAAAGACCATTATTTGCATCAGCTGTGCAAATTTCTATATCATTTTTATACATAAAACACCCAGTGTTTCTAAATACAAAGTATACCGCATTGGGTTAACATAGATACATAAATTATATTCCTAGTCAAACTAGGTATAAAATAACAATTTATAAGTTCAAGTACATGCCCCGAAGGTAGTTCCAAAACATAAGTGCCCACGACCAAAACGACAACTCGAGTCCAATTTCCAACACGGAGGTCAATCTCTCCTGAGGCCAGTCTCCTGCTAATCCGCAGATCCTGCACATCAGTACATATGTGAGTACCACAACCAGAATCAAAAATCCAATTTTAAAAACTAGAAGTAGACATGTTTATTTCTATAACAAACATACATGTAGCCAGTGCCTTGCCCGCTTTAATCTCCTTCATGTGTGCCTTGTACTCATGACAATCACGCTTCCAGTGACCCGCTTCCCGCACTGCAAGCATACATCTTAGGATTTTTCCTTGGGTTTCCCAGAACCCTTTGACGATTTGGCCTTGCCCTTCTTCTTATGCTTCTTCTTTTTAACACCTCCAGTTGCCTTGGCCCCAGCCCTCGGAGAGTCTGAGATGTTCGAAGCATAGTGCGCCTTGCGCTTCTTGCCCTTAAGGAGCTCTTTTCTGCTTCAGCAGAGTGGACATCAACTTTCCAAGAGTTTGGTCTTGGTTCAACATGTTGTAGTTCATGATGAACCCACTCCAAGTTTCGGGGAGAGACTGTAGGATCAAATCCACTGAAGTCTCAGCCTCAAAGACTATGCCCATCTGTCCGAGCTGCTCAATGTCAGCAATCATCTCTGAGACATGGTGCTCAACAAACGTACCCTCTGAAATTCGAACGCGGAAGAGCTTCTTCTGCAAATCATATCTTTGTGATCTAAGATTAGATCGGTGGAGATCGTGCAACTTCGCCATCATCTCATAGGGATCCAACCCCTTGTTTTGACAACGGAATTGTGGAGTCATAGCGGCAAGCATTACCGATTGAGCAGTTTCATATCATCGCTATGAGTCTTCCAAAGCTCTAGCTCAAGCAACTGATCAGGTCGGGGCTTAGGCCCAAGAGGTCGCTCTATAGTATAAAGTAACTTCGGATCCCAGAACAATTCTGAGATTCATATCCCAGTCTTGAAAGTTTTTGCCATTAAAGACGTTGTCGCCCATGACATATCCTAATGCTTAACTTTCCAGTCATCTTAACCGCAATAGTCCAACTATTCGATTAATGATGTTTGGGTACAGTCTAACGTTACAAGAAAAATAATAGTATATTAGTCCAACTAATAAAATAATTGACGAAATAA
>SKCR01018195.1:0-16791 GCA_019454045.1 Zanthoxylum bungeanum | reverse complement strand
ATCTGAGCCGACCATCAATCACCCAAAACCGGATCCTCCAAAGGATCCACCCCTGGCTGCATCTGTATGAGTGTCTACGTACCCTGAGTTGGGATCAAGCCAATCGTAGTTCTCTGAATCTCTCCACTCTGACTATGTGGAGAGTTTTTTCATCCCAGCTATGGCATGACAGATTTCAAGCTTCTCCTTTGGTAAAACCTTCATGAACATATCGGCACCGTTGTCGTCGGTGTGAATTTTCCTGAGTTCTAACAGCCTTGAGCTTAGGACGTCCCGTATCCAGTGATACCTCACATCGATATGTTTTGACCTGGAATGAAATATGGAATTTTTACCGAGATAGATATCACTCTGGTTATCGCAGTACAAAATGTATTTCTCCTGCTTGAAACCCAATTCCTAGACAAATTTCTTCATCCACAGCAATTCCTTGCAAGCCTCTGTCACTGCAATGAATTATGCCTCTGTTGTAGAAAGTGCAACACATCTCTGCAACCTAGACTGCCATGCCACAGCTCCTCCTGAGAGAGTAATCAGGTACCCCAAAGTAGACTTTCGGGTATCCACATCTCCTGCCATATCTGAATCGGTGTAGCCCATCAACACTGGTTCACTGCTTCCAAAACATAACCTCATTTTGGATGTGCCTCGAAGATACCGCATGATCCATTTGATAGCATTCCAGTGTATCCGTCCTGGGTTTGACATAAACCGGCTGACCAATCCAACTGCGTGTGCTAATTCTGGCCTCGTGCACACCATGACATACATAAAACTTCCCACTGCTGAGGTGTATGAAACCTGTTTCATTTCCTCATTCTCTATCTCAATAGAGGGGCTCTGTTGTGTACTTAATCTAAAATGGGTAGCAAGAGGAGTGCTAACCGTTTTAGCCTTGTCCATCTGGAATCTCTGAAGTACTTTCTCGATGTACTCCTCATGTGACAAGTATAACCTCATGGCTTTCCGATCACGGCCGATCCTGATGCCAAGAATATGTTTAGCTGGCCCCAAGTCTTTCATCTCAAAAGACTTACTCAGTTGCTGCTTCAAATTATCAATCCTCGATTGATTCTGGCCAACTATCAACATATCATCTACATATAGCAGTAAGATGATAAAGTCATCGTCAGAGAATTTCTGAACGAAAACACAATGGTCTGAAGTGGTATTCTTGTATCCCTGCTCCCCCATAACTGACTCGAACTTCACGTACCACTGTCTCGGTGCCTGTTTCAAATCGTAGAGGCTTTTTCTGAGTCTGCACACATGGTCCTCTTTCCCACTGACTCTGAAGCCTTCTGGTTGCTCTATGTAAATTTCTTCTTCCAGATCTCCGTGAAGAAATGCGGTCTTGACATCCATCTGCTCAACTTCCAGGTCGAGGCTTGCTGCTAAGCTGAGTACCACTCTGATGGATGACATCTTCACAACTGGGGAGAATATTTCATCCAAGTCAATGTCTTTCCTCTGATTGAATCCCTTGACAACTAGTCTGGCTTTGTACCGGGGTTGTGAAGTATGCTTCTGTTGCTTCACTCTGTACACCCATTTGTTCTTCAAAGCCCGTTTGCCTCTTGGCAATTTCACAAACTCAAAAGTGTGATTGTCATGCAAATATTTCATCTCATCTTGCATGACTTCCTCCCACTTTTCTATGTCCTCTATTTCCACAGCCTCCTTGTAGCTCTCGGGTTCTCCCCCGTCAGTAAGCATCACATACTCATATGCAGAGTATTTGGTTGAAGGTCGTCTCTCTTTGTCAGACCTTCTCTGTGGAACTGTTGGTGTAGCTTCTGGTACTGGTGGTTGATCATGATCATCATCTCTGGGAGCTTCATCACATGTACCCTCATGTCTGGGAACCTCATCTTCAACTTGTACTGGCACCGGTGTATGAGGTTCTGGATTCACATCTCTGTATTGCTGGGGCATTGTCTTTATCTCATTCCGGATATCTTCTATGGTCTGATCTTCGACGAAGATAACATCTCGGCTCCTGACGATCTTCTTCTCCACAGGATCATACAATTTGTAGCCGAAATCATCATGACCATAGCCAATAAAGACACACTGTCGCGTCTTTGCATCAAGCTTGGATCTCTCATCCTTTGGGACGTGTACGAAAGCTTTGCACCCAAAGACATGCAAGTGTTCATAAGACACTTCTTTACCTGTCCAGTCTTGGTTAGGAACATTACCTTTCAGTGCGACCGCTGGGGACATGTTTAAAACATGTACTGCTATGTTGAGTGCCTCCCCTCAAAATGTCTTCGGCAGCTTGGCTTGTGACAGCAAGCTTCTGACCCTTTCGCACAAGGTTCTGTTCATCCTCTTAGCTAGGCCATTCAGCTGAGGTGTCTTCGGAGGTGTCGTTTGCGTCTTGCAGTACTGATCAAACGGACCTTTGTATTCTCCATCGTTGTCTGTTCTGATGCATTTGAGTTTCTTGCCGGTTTGTCTCTCCACCAGGGCGTGAAACTCTTTGAACACTCCAAACACTTGGTATTTTCTCTTCAAGGTGTATGCCCAGATCTTCCTTGAATGATCATCAATGAATGTCACAAAATACAGTGACCCACCAAGTGTTCTCGTCTGCATCAGACCACATACATCTGAATGTATGAGGTCAAGTACCTCCAGTTTCTGTTGAGGCGGGGAGCTCTAGAAGGACACTCTGTTCTGCTTTCCAGCCATGCAGTGTTCACACTTCCGTAAGTGTGAGTTCTTCAATTCCGGAAGAACATTCCGCCTGCGTAGTATTTCCATCCCCGTTTGACTCATGTGACCGAACTTTTTGTGCCATAGCTCGGCTGCCTCATTACTGTTAACTGTATTTATGCTACTACTGGAAATCTTAGCATGCATCAAATACAGAGTTGAGTCTTTCTTACCTCGTGCCACCACTATTAATCCTTTAGTGAGCTTCCAGGTGCAGTCACTAAAGGTGCTGCAGAAACCTTCATCATCCAGCTTGCCTGTTGAGATCAGGTTTAACCGGATGTCTGGGATGTGCTTGACTCCCTTCAACAATAGCCTTGTCCCGTTGTCTGTTTCAAGGCAGATGTCTCCAATACCGACGGCTTTGGACTGGCCGTCATTCCCCATCCTTACAACACCGTAGTCTCCTGGTGTGTAAGATGAAAAGAAGTATCTGCGAGATGTGGCGTGTATGGAGACGCCACTATCTATCACCCAACTGGTCTCGTGGCTGGCAAGATTCACAAAATCTTCTTCATATATAATAAGAACTATTTGGAGGTGTTGTCGGTGGTAGTAGCAACTCTTTCTTGATTAGAGTCACCATCTTTCCTGAACTGCTCGTTCTTCAGTTTGTAGCAATCCCTCTTCATATGGCCTTTCTTTTTGCAGTGATAGCACTCAATATCTTTAGTTCTTGATTTACCTCGGTTCTTGTCTGGTCTACTTGGGCCTCGGCTTTTACTCATCCCCCTTCGGGTGTTCTTTTCTGTCACTAGAGCTTCTGAGGTTGAGGCTGATGCTGACTCCTACATTCTCGTCCTCTTTTCTTCCTCGAAGATCCTGGTCTTTGCCATCTCCATAGTGACTTTCCCATATGCGGCTGAATTTATCACCGTAGATCTGAACGTTTCCCAAGATTCTGGTAACGTATTAAGGAGTATTAAGCCATTTACCTCATCACCGAAGTCTATGCCCAATCCAGACAGTTCTTCCATGGTGCTGAGGAAATCGTTGATATGGTCCGCCACAGTTGTACCTTCCTGGTATTTCAACCCCATCATCTTCTTGATGTAGTACAGCTTGTTGTTGCCAGTCTTTGCTCGGAAAAGCTCCTCCAGCTTTCTCCATAAGACACATGCATTTGTTTCTTCACTGACATGGTTGACGATACTATCGTCGATCCACTGACGAATAGTACTGCATGTTTTCTGGTGAAGATTAGCCCACTTCCCATCTGACATTCCTTCTGGTTTCTGCTCCAGAAATACCGATCCATCATAGTCCTTCACATACAGAAGGTCTTTCATCCTTCCTCTCCATGTGAAATAGTTTGTACTAGTTAATAAAACCATTTTTTTTTTTCCCCTCATCCATCATAAAAATTCTAACAGAATTTCAAAAAACGGACTTCACCGTTGTGTCCGGAATGGTCAAAAATGGTGAAATGACACTTCATTTGTCAAACTCCGACACAGGGGCTAAATTGCAAATTCCAGAAATTACAAGGGTCAAAGTGTAATTTCCGAAAGTTCAGGGGCTAAAGTGCAATTACGGAAAAGTTCAGGGACTAAAATATAATTTTCCAAAATTTTAGGGGCTAAATTGAAAATTTATGAAAGTATAGGGGCTAAATTGTAATTTCCAGAAAGTTCAGGGACATATATGAAATTTACCAGAGACCGCTGACGTGGCAAGTGTTGCTGGCGTGGCAGACACGTGGCGCTGACTCAGCGTCTTCAACCTTCGGCTGGCGCGTGGAGGCGCGTGGGATGCTCACTGGTTGGCGCGTGCGGCGCGTGAGGGTTAACCGGAGCTCCGTTTGATCGCCAGAAAATACCACCGTGCTCGTCTCGCCGTGAAAAGTCCGATGGTATGCTCAAAATCGATTTTCGACAACTTTCATCGGAACCGACTTTCCGAACCGAACCTCTGTTACTGAGTTTCGAGATCCCTACGAGTAACCTTAGCTACTGATACCACTTGTTGTGATAAAACACACACAATAGAGGTGAATTGAAAGAAAACTCTTCTTTATTTCTCACTAAACAAAGAATTACAAAGCTTACAAATCCAAGCTTTACAAAAAACTCTCAAACACTTTACTCTCTATTATACACTCACTTATGAGTTCTGGGATACATTTACAATGGGTGAATGGCTCTTTTTATAGTGTCCAAACCGCGTGAACAGTGCCACACAGTTTGACACTTGTTGAAAGCAGCTGGAGCATGCAAGTTGTGCCCTTGCAAATCATCTTTCGGTGCACACGTTTTTGCTCTCTGCTTTCGGCGCACGTTGGCTTCTTCTGCATGCTGTGTGTCACGGGCCAAACTTTGGTGTCACCAAGTTGGGTCCGTACAGCACTTGTTAACGTTGCGTCTAACAAGTCAGCCTATAATTGACCCTGCAAGGTCATACCCATGGTTAGCCATCTATATAATGGAGCATTATTAGGCAACAAAGTAAAGCATACATCGATAAGCACTCATCCACAAGGCATGAAGTAATGAAACACATTCAAGCAACACATTCGGACATAGCAATTGGAAATCAAAAGGAAACATGTTTCATTAAGCAAGCCAACTAAGGGCGAGGGAGTACACAGCTAAAGCCCCTAGTATGCTGGTGGCCAAGGCCCTTCTAAGGTGCCCGGGTCACCCCCCTAAAGAGGTTTTAAAGACATTGCACAAGTGACACTAGGAAACACACATGATGTTTGAGTTGTCACACCCCCTAAAATAGAAAATAAAATAAAATGAGAA
Source organism: Zanthoxylum bungeanum (assembly GCA_019454045.1). Taxonomy (NCBI): domain Eukaryota; kingdom Viridiplantae; phylum Streptophyta; class Magnoliopsida; order Sapindales; family Rutaceae; genus Zanthoxylum; species Zanthoxylum bungeanum. The sequence goes on along the minus strand of SKCR01018195.1, from coordinate 11,326 downwards.
AAATACAAAAGTGCACCCAAGCACCACGCGCAAGCGGCCATGGGCAAGTCAATGGCCCTGGACAAGCTTGGAGTGTAGGTGCGTTACATCCTCCCCCACTTAATCTGTCGACGCCCGTCGACACATTCTAAACTTCTCATCCTCTGCTCTTCATCTCGGTACTGGTAGGCTTGAAACTCTTCACTCTGCTGCTTCAGCTCTCTTGTCTTGACGCTGAAGGGTTGTAAAGTCTTCAATCTTCTGTGTATACTGCTGTAGGTCTTCGACTCTCTCCCAACTAGTCTCTTCATCTCACAGGTCTCTCCACCTTACTAAGAACTCCTTTCCATGTCGTTGGTCTCCAGTCGCCTCCCTTTCTGCCAAAATCTCTTCAATTTCCCTCGTGGTTCTCCTTGTAGCTGGTTCTTCAATCTCTGGTCTTCGTGGTTGGTTACGAGTTGCATCATCATTGTCTGCATGAAAAGGCCTCAACCTGCTGACATGAAAAACTGGGTGCATCTTCATCCACGCTGGATTCTCGACTTTGTATGAAGCTTTCCACACCTTCTTAAGAACGGCAACTGGTCCTTCATATTTCCTCACCAATCTCTTGTCTCTGTTCCCTCTGAACCACATTTGTTCTGGATTTAACTTGATCAACACGAAATCTCCAGGTCGGAATTCTAAGGGTCTTCTATGCTGATCTGCCCACTTCTTCATCCTCGCCGAAGCTTTCTCCAAATAAGCTCGAGCAATTTCGGCATTGGTCCTCCATTCCTTAGTGAAGTTGAAAGCTCATGGACTCTTCCCTGAATACTCTGTCACTGTGTGTGGGAGTAGAGGCTGCTGACCCATCACAATTTCAAAAGGAGTTTTGTTGGTGGCGGAGCTCTTTTGAGAGTTGAAGCAAAATTGGGCAACATCAAGAAGTTGTGCCCAATTCCTCTGGTTGGCACTAACGAAGTGGCGTAAGTACTCCTCTAGCATCCCATTGAATCTCTCTGTCTGCCCATCAGTCTCGGGGTTGTAACTTGTTGACATGTTCAGTTGGGAACCCAGTAGTTTGAAGAGTTCAGACCAGAAGGTTCCTGCAAATCTCTGATCTCGATCACTCATAATTTGTCTAGGCACGCCCCAATACTTCACCACGTGTTTGAAGAATAATTTAGCAGTGTCTTCCGCCTTGCAGTACTTAGGTGCTGGTATGAATGTCGCATATTTGGAGAACCTATCAACAATTACCAATATGTTGGTTAGTTCACCAATTTTTGGAAGGTTGGTTATGAAGTCAAGGGAGACGCTCTCCCATGGCCTGTTGGGGACACTCAACGGTTCCAATAATCCAGGGGTCTTCAACTTCTCTACTTTATCCTGCTGACAAATGAGGCATGTCTTGGTGTACTCTGTCACATCATCCCGCATCTGAGGCCAATAGTATCATTGTTTTAATAATGCATAAGTTCTCTGCCAACCCGGGTGGCCGGCCCATAGAGTATCATGACATTCCTTTATGAGAATCCTTCTGAGGTTTTCTGACTTGGGAACATACAAGCGGTTTCCCTTAGTCCACAAAAGTCCGTCTTCCAACCAGAAGCGACGAGCCTTGCCTTCTCTGACTAACTTCAAAATTGCTTTAGAGACATGGTCCCTCTCCAACTTGTTTCGGATGAGTTCTCTGATAGGTGTATGAATGGTGCTGAAAGACATGTTGGCCAACGCCTTCAAATGACTAAGTTTTGACTTCCGACTCAAAGCATCTGCCACCTGATTCAAACATCCTGCTTTATGCTCAAAATGAAAGTCGAATTCGGCTAAAAATTCCTGCCATCGAGCTTGTTTCGAAGTAAGCTTTGGTTGAGTGAGGAAATAACTGACTGCGGAGTTATCTGTTTTCACCACAAATCTCGACCCGAGAAGGTAATGTCTCCACACCCGCAGACAATGTATCACTTCTAATAGTTCCTTCTCCTGTGCTGTATATCGTCGCTCTGTTTCGGAAAGCTTACGACTCTCATAGGCAATAGGGTGACCTTCCTGAAGCAACACCCCTCCAAGTGCAAAGTCTGAAGCATCCGTCTGAACTTCAAATGGTTTGGCAATCTCCGGGAGAATGAGGACTGGGTCTTCTACCATCGCTTCTTTTAAGCTCTCAAAGGCTTCTCTGCACACATCGGTCCATTCCCATGTCACCTCATTCTTTAATAGTTCTGTCAAGGGTATTGCCTTCTTGGAGTATCCTCTTACAAATTTCCGGTAGTAGTTGGTAAGCCCAAAGAAAGACCGCAATTCCCTAACATTGGTTGGGGTGCTCCACTCACGGATTGCTCGTACTTTCTCCATGTCCATCCGTATGTGGCCCTGCTCTATGATATGGCCGAGGAATCTGATGCATTCTTGGGCGAATGAGCATTTTTCCTTCTTCACAAATAGCCTATTATCTTTCAACTTCTGGAATACCATGGCAATGTGTCTTTTGTGTTCCTCCAATGTGGTGCTATAAACTACAATGTCATCCAGGTAAACCACCACAAATTTGTCAAGGTATTCATGGAAGACTTCGTTCATCAACGTGCAAAAAGTTGCAGGGGCATTAGTCAGCCCAAACGGCATCATCAGGAACTCAAATGCTCCATATCGGGTAACAAAAGTCGTCTTCGGTTCATCCCCTTCAGCAACTCTCACTTGGTAATATCCCGAGCGTAAGTCGAGCTTCGAAAAGTACCTTGCCCCACTCAACTGGTCGAACAAATCTGCTATAAGGGGAATGGGGTAGGTGTTTCTAACTGTCAACTTGTTCAGAGCTCTATAGTCGATGCACACCTCAAACTTCCATCTTGTTTCTTCTGGAATAAGACAGAGGCTCCATATGGGGCCTTCGAAGGCCTGATGAAGCCTGCCTCCAACAGATCATCTAGTTGCTTGTGAAGTTCTGCTAATTCTGGTGGAGCCATTCTATAAGGTGCTCTTGCCAGCGGTTTAGCTGAGTGAACTAACTCGATTTGGTGATCAACGGACCTCCTCGGAGGTAAGACTTTGGGGAGCTGATCAGGCATCACTTCAGTAAATTCTTCTAAAACCTTGTTGATCTCAGGCACAAGGGTTTCTTCTCTCCCTTCTCCGATTACTGTAGGGATGGCAATGAATGTCGGCTCCCGCCTCTTGATCCCCTTCTTAAACTGGATTGCGGATAATAGTTTTCCTTCTGTGGGAGGTTTCACATTTGCTGGCACTACTGCAGGTTTCTCCCCATAATCAACAAGCTCCCTGCAGCTGGGACAGGGATGGCCCCCTTGTCAAGTAGGAATTCCATTCCTAGAACAATATCGAAGTCATCCATCTGGACCGCTACAAGGTCCGTTTGACCTTCCCACGTGCCGATCTTCACTCTTACTTGTCTCGCTAGCCCACTCGTGGGTAGCGCTTGTGAATTGACCGCTTTCATACGGCCCGCGTCTCGCTCTAACTTGAGCCCCAGACGCTTCGCTTCAGTGGTAGAAACAAAGTTATGGGTGGCCCCCGTGTCCACCATAACTTTTTCTGCCGCAACTCCAATAATCAATGCATCAACAAACATAAGGCCTTTTCTAGAGACCTTCTGAGTTTCTGGCTGTTTGTTAAGGGCGTTGAGCATCCTCAATGCCACCATTCATCCAGATTCTTCCTTTTCTGGGCTTTCCTCGGCCTTGCGTTGTCGTTCTTCCTCTTCTTCTTGTGCTAAGAGGGCCGTCATTCTCGATTTCTTAGGGCATTCCATCGCTCGATGTGGCCCGTCACAAATCCAACAACTTAAGGGCTTCTTCCCATTTGGGGGACCGTTCTGAGGTATCGGCCATTTGAAGTTTGAAGGACTTGACTCTACTCTCTTATTCGCTCCCCCACTTCTATCGTTGTTCCAGTTCCTAGGCTTCTTATTCCCACTATCATTATTAGTAGGAGCCAGCATAGGTCTCTTTGATTGAGGTCCCTCGAGGGAGTAGTCCGTTAATTGCTCCGCGGCAGCTTGTGCGGAAGGCCAGTCTTTTACTCGTTGCCTCTGTAACTCTGTTCTGGCCCAAGGCTTCAACCCCTCTATAAAATAGAAGAGTTTGTCTTGCTCGGACATGTCTCGAATATCCAACATCAATCCGGAGAACTTCCTCACATATTCCCGGATGGAGCCTGTATGTTTTAGGTCTCGTAATTTTCGTCGAGCTATGTAAGCCACATTTCCTGGTAGGAATTTAGTTTTTAGCTCGCGCTTCAAATCCTCCCAATTGTCAACGGCACATCGGCCTTCCTGGATTTCAATGTGTTTTGCCCTCCACCATGACTTTGCATCTCCAGACAAATACATCAAGGTTATTAAGACCTTGTCCTCCTTTTCTTCTATCGTGAAGCTTTGAAGTACTGCTCCATGTCAAAGAGGAAGTTTTCGAGGGCTTGTGCGTCTCTAACACCTTCATACACTATGACAAGAACTCATTTGGGTTGGAAACCAAGCAAACCCCAAGCATCTTTCTCAAAACCCCAAGAACTTTGAATACTGATTTTGTAGGAACAAAACCCAACCAAGATCAGCCCCTAACCACCATGAAACTCACGTCCATGATAACCACAAGCATGAAATCAGATTGTATTTTGCTAGCAATGGAGACGCCACTAAGTTGCCAAGCTTAGATAAGTCAATTTGAACTTGAAAAGGGGAATCCCTCCCTCAACAAGGTTTTGGCCATAGCCATGGAAAGCTCAAGCTTTTCTCTCTTTCAAAATTCTGTATATCACGTTGGTTTTTGCAAAAATACAAAGAAGAGTCACATAATAAGGGTTACAAAAGAGTAAAAAGGCTAAAATGACCCTAGAGCTAAAATTACCAAAAGCCATAAGTCAAGCACCTCAACCACGACCATTAAGGTCATTTTGCACCTAAATAAACTTAAAACAAAGATTAGAAGCTAATCTCACTTAAGCTAATTAAGGTGCTTACATGCTATAGTAAATTGACGTGCTTCCGGCTAAGTACAAATCTAAGCATAATTAAGCCTAATGGCATAGTCAACAATGCTAATTACATCATAAATAAAGTCAAAATGTCGAGCACAAATGACAAAAATGCCCCCATTTGGCCGAATTCAACATAGTCCCAAAATAGGTCAAATCGGGTCAAAAGGGTGCAGGTGCTGAAGCTGCTATACTATGCTTCAGTCTGAACTGATCTGGGTCAAATGAAATAGCTTGGGGACCTCTCTGGTTATGCCCATATGTGTCTCTGGTGTGCACTTGACTTGGTTGCTGCAACTGGTCACATAGCTCCGAGCTAGTCCCGCAAAGGCCTCTCTGATCTTCATTGCTCTTTGGCGTGTGATTGGACCTGTTGGCAACTGCATGGGTCCCTCCAAGTTGTTAGCCGTCATGTAATGTCTCTGGTGGTTGGACTCATGTCATTACCTCCTTGTTGAAAAGGATTCGACCTTGAATCTTGCAAATCCAGCTTATATGCATTGTCGTTAATCCTTTCCAAGACTTGAAATGGACCATCCCATCCTGGTTGCAACTTGGATCTTTTCCTCTTGCATATAAAGCCACACCCCATTGCCGGGGTCATACACATGCGTTGGAAACCTATTATTCTCACCAACTCTGCCTTTCCCTTATCATTCATACTCCCAAGCTTAATAAGAATCAAAGATAATAAATCCATAGGAGTTAAAGAATTAGAATCATAATCAATCTCATAAGGCAAGTAAAAACTAGAAGATGAATGCATCTATAATATGCAAACTCTGGCCCCGCTATTGCATCTGTGATCTTCTTAGCTCTTTGGCGTGTGATTGGGCCTGTTAGCAATTGCAAAGGCTCTAATGTTCCTTGGGTGATTGCATTCATGTCAAATGTTATCCCTTGGATCATGTCATTCTCCCTCTCTTGAAATGGATTCGTCCTCGAATCCGAACCCGAATCATAGATAGTTATGAAAAAATCAATTGGACGATGATATTGAAATATAAAATAATCATACTTGACCACTTGTACCTGCGATGAAATAGCATAAACAATAGAGAAAATGTTATGGAAAAACTTCACTACCACATCTACTTTCTTTTCACCAGCTCTCACAGCTTCATCATCACTCATGGCCACTATCATAACCATACTTGCATGGACCTCCTCACACACCTGCTCAGCTTCACTATGTTTTTCAACCTCAAAGCACACTACCTCACAAGTGTTTACTCCCTCAATGCTCACGGTCTCACAAGCATTTTCACTCACCATGTCACTTATAACACAATTCACAACATTCAAGGCCTCACAAGTGTTTTCATTCGCTATGCACTCAACATCACAAGTTCTTCTCACTTTATTACACACAACTTCAATAGCTTTTGGTTGTTGAGTACTCTCTTCATTCACTGCATATTTAGTTACCTTCCAAGTCTTTTTCCATTTCTCATAAGATTTTCTATAATCACTCATAATATCTTGGATATCACTTTTGAAAGTATCCAAAACCTCGATCTTATCATCAATAGTTAAACTTGGACCTGCCATCTCAACACTAAACAAACAATTTTAAATAATAAAAAGCAAAAAAAATATGTAAATCCTCACAATCTCATGTGTTTACACTCGAATGATATCACTCCACTCGTGTTTGCACTCTATTGGCTTTTACCCGATACTGTGCTCACAATCACTGCCTTTTACCACTCTTGAGTTCTTCCTCAATTCAATTACAAATCAACTCAATTCCCAGAATGGTCAACTAAGGTGTAGTCCACAAGCTAGCAGAAACACAAAGAACCAATAATGTATATAGTGCAGGTGGAATAATGCGAATAAGAATAGTAATCACGAAGACTCAATCAAAGAGACTTAAGCTAGAGTGCACGGAATAAGAAAAAAGACGAGTTAGCTAAATGCGCAAACAAACAAGAAAGCACTCAATGTGACACTTAGCCAATCTTGTGATCACTCGCTATTGTTTTTGTCTCACTCTTTTCTTTTCTTTTTTTTTCTCTTTTTTTCACTCTTTTCTTTTGTCTCTCACACTCAAAGTGTATACAAAGCAAATGAAATACAATGCAAATAACAAGCTTACCACATTCGGTAATTTTCAAGTTATATCCTTAGCACTTGCAATACATGTAAATACAACTCAAATGACAATGTAACTCATATAATCAATTCAGCAATGTGGTAATGTCTACCTTTCAACTTGCAAATGAGTATAAATGATCTAGTTACAATGTAACTAACTCAATTTCCAATTCAGCCAAGTCAAATTACAAGCTAAGTAAATAGTTTTTGTAAGCAACTAGGTGATGCAGCTACTTGCCTCTTCAAGCACCTTAAAAACAAATGATTACACACAAGTTCCCATGTCAAGCTAATGATGAATTTATTGCCTCTTCACTTATAATAACAATATTTCAAGAGGTGGCAAGTGATACTTGCTTGGATACACACGAATTTAGTGCAAATTTGTTGCACTCAACCTTGCTTCACTTGATTCTTCACATTAACAACACAAATCAGCAAGATAACAATGATACAACTCACTCCAATCACCAACTTTGGTGCATTCAGATTTGTTTCATCAATTACACATTCACATTCATCAATATTCACTCAATCTTTCTTTCTTTTCACTCAAACTCACAAGATTGTGCTAACTTCACAAGAATGCAAACAAGTAAGCTCACGTAAATACCAAGATGAATGATGTCAATTCTGATTTTTGCAAAGTTGATATGAATAATACCTATGGAAACAACTCTAATTGCATGTATTCAACAATAGCAAGACAAGATATGTCAATAAATCTCACTAGGTCGAATCTGATCTGATTCTTTCTTCTTCTTTTTTGGATTTTTGACACTAATAACTTAATAACAATGTTAAACACGTCATAGTAAACATACAATTAACAACTAAACACTTGATTCAAGCAAAGAACACAAAAGCCCCAATTTTAACCTAAGTAGCCAAAGCTTAACTCAAAGAAATACTCAAAATTAGCACAAACTACTAAAGGACATATTGTTATTCATGCAACAAGGATTACAAATCTGCAAGAAACAACAAGAACAACAAAGAACACCAATGGCCGAAACTTGAGGACAAATTCCTTAATGGCCGAAATCAACAACAACACAACAAACAAAGATGAATACAAGATTAAACAACACAAAGGATAGGAAATCAGACCTCAGAACCCTAAGCTCATGATACCAAATGACAAGAACTCACTTGGGTTGGAAACCAAGCAAACCCCAAGCATCTTTCTCAAAACCCCAAGAACTTTGAATACTGATTTTGTAGGAACAAAACCCAACCAAGATCAGCCCTTAACCACCATGAAACTCACGTCCATGATAACCACAAGCATGAAATCAGATTGTATTTTGCTAGCAATGGAGACGCCACTAAGTTGCCAAGCTTAGATAAGTCAATTTGAACTTGAAAAGGGGAATCCCTCCCTCAACAAGGTTTTGGCCATAGCCATGGAAAGCTCAAGCTTTTCTCTCTTTCAAAATTCTGTATATCACGTTGGTTTTTGCAAAAATACAAAGAAGAGTCACATAATAAGGGTTACAAAAGAGTAAAAAGGCTAAAATGACCCTAGAGCTAAAATTACCAAAAGCCATAAGTCAAGCACCTCAACCACGACCATTAAGGTCATTTTGCACCTAAATAAACTTAAAACAAAGATTAGAAGCTAATCTCACTTAAGCTAATTAAGGTGCTTACATGCTATAGTAAATTGACGTGCTTCCGGCTAAGTACAAATCTAAGCATAATTAAGCCTAATGGCATAGTCAACAATGCTAATTACATCATAAATAAAGTCAAAATGTCGAGCACAAATGACAAAAATGCCCCCATTTGGCCGAATTCAACATAGTCCCAAAATAGGTCAAATCGGGTCAAAAGGGTGCAGGTGCTGAAGCTGCTATACTATGCTTCAGTCTGAACTGATCTGGGTCAAATGAAATAGCTTGGGGACCTCTCTGGTTATGCCCATATGTGTCTCTGGTGTGCACTTGACTTGGTTGCTGCAACTGGTCACATAGCTCCGAGCTAGTCCCGCAAAGGCCTCTCTGATCTTCATTGCTCTTTGGCGTGTGATTGGACCTGTTGGCAACTGCATGGGTCCCTCCAAGTTGTTAGCCGCATCATGTAATGTCTCTGGTGGTTGGACTCATGTCATTACCTCCTTGTTGAAAAGGATTCGACCTTGAATCTTGCAAATCCAGCTTATATGCATTGTCGTTAATCCTTTCCAAGACTTGAAATGGACCATCCCATCCTGGTTGCAACTTGGATCTTTTCCTCTTGCATATAAAGCCACACCCAATTGCCGGGGTCATACACAATGCGTTGGAAACCTATTATTCTCACCAACTCTGCCTTTCCCTTATCATTCATACTCCCAAGCTTAATAAGAATCAAAGATAATAAATCCATAGGAGTTAAAGAATTAGAATCATAATCAATCTCATAAGGCAAGTAAAAACTAGAAGGATGAATGCATCTATAATATGCAAACTCTGGCCCCGCTATTGCATCTGTGATCTTCTTAGCTCTTTGGCGTGTGATTGGGCCTGTTAGCAATTGCAAAGGCTCTAATGTTCCTTGGGTGATTGCATTCATGTCAAATGTTATCCCTTGGATCATGTCACACTATAGGCTCTGGGATTTTGGATCTCTTATGTTCTATGGTTGGAGTAGTCGTGGGCAAGTTTGAGACAGCGAGGGCGGTGAGATTCACCCTCACACTCAACTCGGCCAACTGTTCTTTCAAGGAGCTCACGGCATCTTGCCAATTATTGGCATCTCCCCCTTCTCGTGGGGCACTAGTGCTAGCACCCGTTGCTTGAGTCTCTAGGGCACTTACCCTGGTTGTTAGGGCCTCAAGTACCTTGATAGTTTGCCTGAGGTTTTCAACCTCTGAAGTCTTACTTGTGAGCGTTGTGATGAGGCTATCAATATCCACTAGTTTTTTCTCGACAACATCCAGGCGCGTTTTTGTGGAGGACTTCGTAGCCATTTTTGCAAAGCAACCTTGAAACACGCTCTGATACCAACTGTCACGGGCCAAACTTTGGTGTCACCAAGTTGGGTCCGTGCGACACTTGTTAACGTTGCGTCTAACAAGTCAGCCTAGAATTGACCCTGCAAGGTCATACCCATGGTTAGCCATCTATATAATGGAGCATTATTAGGCAACAAAGTAAAGCATACATCGATAAGCACTCATCCACAAGGAGCATGAAATAATGAAACACATTCAAGCAACACATTCGGACATAGCAATTGGAAATCAAAAGGAAACATGTTTCATTAAGCAAGCCAACTAAGGGCGAGGGAGTACACAGCTAAAGCCCCTAGTATGCTGGTGGCCAAGGCCCTTCTAAGGTGCCCGGTCACCCCCCTAAAGAGGTTTTAAAGACATTGCACAAGTGACATTAGGAAACACACATGATGTTTGAGTTGTCACACCCCCTAAAATAGAAAATAAAATAAATGAGAGAAAAATACAAAAGTGCACCCAAGCACCACGCGCAAGCGGCCATGGGCAAGTCAATGGCCCTGGACAAGCTTGGAGTGTAGGTGCGTTACACTGTGCATGCTTGACTTCACTTCAACACAGACATAGGACCTGCTCGAACAGCTTCCTCCAATGCCAACCAACCCTGCAGCAGATCAACTAAGTACTTGCAAATGAGATCAGATGGTATCCAAGAAGGAAGATGTACGCAAATGTACCTCATCAGCTGACAAACGGCAGAGCTTCTCATTGGCAATCTCCTCAAACCGAACAGTTGCAACCATAACCTGATCAATATTAACTAAATATTTAATAGAACAAAAACGTGATAATTTGAAACATGAACAGAACATTCGCATAGCAGAAGGACAAATACAAGACCTTATGAGCAGGAAGATCCAGGTCCTTGTTCTCTTTTATCACTCTCCATATCTGCTGTGCACTAAAAAAGAAAATCCCGAGGCAGGAACAACTCCCCGCCTATTACCAGCAAGTCCTCCCGGAGAGATAGAATGGAATAAACGCTGTCTCAGTTGGGCACCTGTACATGATGCCAAGTAAGATCATAAGCCTGTAAAATAACAGTTGTAAACTACTTATTTCACAGAAAATGAAAAAGAAATTAAATAGGATAAGATGCCAAAATGGCAAAGATTCTGAACTCGGATTATTGGGTAAACATTTTAATAATAAAATACTAATGTCCCAAGAGTTCAAAATCTCAAGCAGCAAAGGTAAAACTCAAATAAATCGAGGCTACACAAACTTCTACTTTTATTGAGTTGGTACCTGCTCTTTAAACTGCTCTTCTTTCTC
>SKCR01018194.1:0-20312 GCA_019454045.1 Zanthoxylum bungeanum | reverse complement strand
AAAGCACAATGGTGTGGGAGGAAAGAGATTGTAACGGATGGTTAAGATTAAGAGAGATAATACATCCAAATACTATCTTTATGTGGCTTAATTGGCGGCTCAGATCATTTCATTATAATCTAACGGCTGATAAATAGTCATTTCATTATATAATCTCTATAAAAATGAAAAATGAAAACTACCAAATAAATTAAAGAATAAAATCGTTTATTAATGGAAAATGAAAATTACCAAATAAATTAAAGAATCAAATCATTTAATTAAAAAATAAAATCATTTTATTATAAATAAATTAAATAACAAAATCTTAATATCTATATAAATTTTAATTATAACACCGTGCCTACGGCACGGTCACACACCAGTATATATATATATATATATATATAACATTAACGATCTGATTCTATATATATATGAACGACCTTGAGTTACTTTGAATTTTGAAAAAAAAAATGATAAAATAATTTTTCTTTTTTTTAAATTTCGAGTCAGCTACATGTGTATACTATCCTCAGAGCGGATCTATGTGGTCTAAAAAATGTACAAGCTAAAAAAACACTAAAGAATATGCATGTCACATTGTTCTTCTAGGAACAACGATCCAATAGCATAGCTTTTTTTTATCAAAAATTCAAACGACATTATTTGGAATTATTATTATTTTTCCTTTATTCCTTTTTATAAAGATGACAAGACTTCAGCCATTCCCATTTGCACACAAAATTAAAATTTTGGCAATTTCGATTTAAGTAGGTCCATTAATAACTTTTTTTTGGGCGGTAAGATTGTCCATTTAACTATAGATAATAATGACCCACTAGCTAACTTAATTAGTGGACAAAATTAATTATATCCATTATTACTTATTAATTCATGGGTAAATTAATGTCATTATTGCAATTATTAGACATAATTGTTTTTTTTCATTGGGAGTGGAGAATTGAATCATAGCTGACTACCAAAATGATGTCTTCATGTGAATTTTTATCCATTTTTTTTAAAAAGTTTGGTCTCATAATATAAATATTTTGGATTTAAAAAAATTGAAATAAAAAGTTTTTGTTTGCCAATCAATTTCAATCCAACACACATAAATCAAATTGACACTAAATTAATCATCCCCTTTTAAATTCACAAGAAAAATGTGAGTTTTTTTTTAATGTATAAAAAAAATGAAGTGTGGGCACAAATTAAATTTTAGTATTTAATAATTGAGGTTAGCAATTGGAACCAAAGATGCCACCGTAATTTTAGGGTCTCTCGTGAAAATGACATTTTTTTTGAGACTTTTTTGAAATTTCTTTTGGCTCTTACTTTAAGATGTTGATATTATAGGACTTATGTTAGGCTAAAATTTTAAATGTATTATCATATTGAGATACAATCGGAATTAGAAATAAAAATTTAGTATATTAAATAATAATAATAATAATAATATGTCATAAAATATAAAAAAAAAAAATTCTACAGGGGTGGGGTCCTTTAATTTTAGGAGTCCTATACCCCTTTTTGAGACAAAATAAAAGAATAATACTTGGATCTTTATATTAGCGAAAAAAATCTATATATTCTAAGAAAGTTCTTAATTTGTTTTTTTTTTTAATATTACATTAAAGAGTCGACATTAACATTAGACGTGTCCTAATATTTTTTTTAATCTTGTGTTCACATTAATTAATACAATGAAGCAAAGAGAGTTGGGTGACTACATAATTTCTTTTTCAAGTGTGATCATTTGCCTAATCTTTTTCTTAATCACAATGACATGTAAACAGCCAATTAATATAGATTATGGCCCATTAATCACTTCCAAAACACACTAATTGCTATGCCCTTTCTCTTCATTTAAAAATTATTTGTACCCAATTCTAACCAATAAGAGTTTCCCTTGCTCTTGTCCCATGTGACCAAACTTCCAACCAAATTCTCAAATTAAATGTAGCGTTTGATATAGAATTTTGTGAGTTTATAATATAATTTATAGTCTCACTGTAATATTTATAAATTAACTCATTCTCTCGATCAATACCCTCTATCAAACGATGAGAAAATCTCAATCTCTTTTTGAATTTTTTGACACATACCATTGATTCTCCGGCCAACTTAGTTGGGTTGCTTAGAATAAAAAAAATAAGGGATTTAAGATCGAGCCATATCAATCTTATAGGAGAAATTATTTAATTAATGAACTTATATTTTATTGAGCTTAAATTGATATCTTTTCATATAAAGAGTGATTTATATTTTATTGAGTTTAAGGAGATAATGATTTCAGATACAACAACATAACATATCGAGAAATAAATTATTTTATTTTATTTTATGTGTATTTCAAGTAGAGTGAAATATTTATATTTAGAAGACACCATAGGACCTTAGGTTATTTCCAGTTGTTGAAACGTTGTCATATTTATTATTATTTTATTATTTTTATTGAGGGTCGTTACTCTCTTCTTTTGCCGGTAAAAAAGATAGGAAATGAGGAGGCTTTAGCATTTTGATGTAGAACGTATCTTTGAAAATTCAACTCGATAAGGAACGTAAGACTTTTCTAAGAAACTTACTTAAATATGAAAGGGGAATGAAAAAAGGGCTTACAGCCTTACGCAAAAATGCTCATCTAAGATTTATAAATTCAAACTCTCGCGATCCACCTTTCTGACATTTTTTAGAAGAAAAACTAATTAGGTAAACTTCAAAATGAACTTATCCACTTAGAAATTTGGATAATAACATTTAGATCCTCAAACCTATACATTATTTTAATAAGGATGTATTATCTAAATTTATATCAAATAGGTTCCTAACCAGTAACCCCCTCTAAATGACCGAAACACCATCGATGGTAATTTGATAATTTTAAGTTTTTAACTGCAATCAACCACCTATGCGGTAGGATTGACAATGAGATTGGACGGATTAAGATTTGTCAATATCAATCTCGTATTATTTATACAATCAAAATAAAAATTATCTCAATCTCGTCTTATTAAGATAAAAAATATCTCATCTTATCACATCAAATCTCATACCATCTCATCACATTTTGAAAATTCGGGATATATTTATATATATTTTTATCTCAATGACAAGTGACAACCCTATTATAGAGTGGCCCACACGGACAAATTATGTCCTCATCGAAGAAAATAAAACAAAAAAAAGGGATCTAGATGTTATTATACTTTGTAAATAAAAAGTCAAAACTTGTACATATAATTACAATTCTACCGCGCACAACGGTTACTTTGATTATGAGCCAAGAAGCAGTTAGTTATTTTACTCGTCAAAATTTCTTCTTGTTACTTTCAAAAAATCTCTCTTTAATTTTCTTTAAAAAAAAATTTCACTTTCATTATTTGTTTGTTGTTGTTCATCTTCTCTGCTCGCCCATAGTTTTCTTCATGTCACCACCAGCTATGAAAACACAGCGTTCAAAGCACCACCAGCAAGAGGTAAATACACTTCAGACTTTTATGTTTTTTTTTTTTAAAAAAAATTTGGGTTGGTGATTTTGGAATACTGATAGAGAATTTGCAGAGAACTTGGGCTGAAATCTGTTCTTGTTTGAGCTGCCTACAGTTGTTTTGGCCTCGAGTTGTCATGCGCAAGTGGCTCAACATCAGCACTAGAGACTCTGATTTCAGTGCTGACACTGATGATGAAGAAGATGACATGGGTTATGATTCTGACACCCAAGGTCACTTCAATTATCATTCATTTAAGTACCATTTGATCGTTCTGTCTTATTTTCTTGAATTTTGAGCTCTGATAAACATACCCTTTTGTAGTTTGTAATTTTGGCTCTTTTGTTTGGGATGTTGTTTTGAGTTTTGTGGTGGGTGTTTTGCAGAATTTGCTCAGCCGCGGTTCAGATCTGTGACAGCGGAGGAACCTCAGTGTGATCCCATTGGTAATTCTTTGAATACAATGTTGAGATTTTTATTTTTTGGGAATGCTGGAGGTCTATTCTTGATGTATATGATTTGGTTTATGCTGACTCTATTAGGTCAATGAGGAATTGGTCATATTGATTACTTTTAGCTAGTTGAGGAATTGGTCAAGGTCGGCAAGGAGCCTTTCCTCTTACTTATTTTTTGAATTGGATGTAGTAGTTTTCCTGTTTTACGTTTGAAAAACGCATAAGGGCATCTCATTGAAATGGGATCATCCCGTTGCACTTGCAAGACTCAGTTTATCAACGCAGAGGAAAAGAAGAAGCAATTGTTCAGTTTCATAATATGATTGATATAATTTTTCACTGTTGACTTCGTTTACCTCATATGACTCGTTTCTGAAATGCTATTGATAGACAACATTTAGCTATTGATGATGTTTCTGGAGTATCACACTCCCTTTTGTTAGTTTTTATTTAATTCTGCCCATTTTGAATTGAAGAACCCGAGGATATAGAATGAAGAGTTTCATTTTTCTTTTTTCTTCATTCCCATGCTAATGCTTAGTCCAATTTTTAGGGACTTCAGAAGTTTTTCCAAGAATACGACGGCGGAAGTCAGAAACTTTTAGGGCACAGTATATAAATTCAAAGGAAGTCAGGTATGATGCTCCTCCCGTGTGACTTGTTATTTCAAATCAGAAAATATCTGCAATAATTTTGAACAGTGAACGACCTCTAGCAAGTGCTATTTGTAAAGCATTTATTAAATTTCTGATCCCAACTACTTTTGTGTCCTAGAATATGCGTTGGTACGTGGAATGTTGGAGGGAAAATTCCATCTGATGACCTAGATATTGATGAATGGATAGATACTAATGAACCTGCCGACATCTATGTATTTGGGTAAATATTTGCCTGATGTGTTCTGAACTTCATGTATGAGCTGACATGAACTTTTTTTTTTAACAGCTTGACATTCTACAATACTTTTAGTAGTCGCATGCCAGATGAAGACATTTTTCATCTTACTTCTTTATTTCAAAATATCATTATGAAACTGGTCATTAGTGTTTTATCTGGTTTACAAGTCCAAGAGAGCTCATTTTAGAATTATGATAACCGCTTTGGGTTTATAGTCTTCAGGAGATTGTACCATTAAACGCTGGGAATATCTTTGGTGCTGAAGATAGCCGCCCTGTTTTAAAGTGGGAAAATGTTATTCGTGACACCCTAAATAGAA
The DNA here is from genome assembly GCA_019454045.1 of Zanthoxylum bungeanum. Classification (NCBI taxonomy): domain Eukaryota; kingdom Viridiplantae; phylum Streptophyta; class Magnoliopsida; order Sapindales; family Rutaceae; genus Zanthoxylum; species Zanthoxylum bungeanum. Next base: position 15,171 of record SKCR01018194.1, on the reverse strand, counting down.
TTCGACCTGCCTCGGCCAAGTTTAAATCTTTTAGTGACCCCCCATCTCCATCCAAGTTTAAGCTATCTGAAGATATTCCAGACATAGAAGAGGAGATAATGCTTGAAAGTGATAGTGATGTAGGTGAGGAAGTTTATCCACTGGATGGCGAAAATAACGATTTTGATGAAGTCAATGATAAATCAGTCAATATGTTCACGAATTATGAAGCTTCAGCCTCTACTGATAGTGCCAAACTAGACATGCAAGCAGAAAATGATTTACAAAGGCAATTTTCTTCTCCAAAGAGGTTGGATAGGTTAAACTGCCTTCGTACAGAAGACAGTGAAGGAAATGTCCAAGACTCAGTTGTGGAATACAATGGCAGATTAGCTAAAATGCGTAGTGGCTCAGAAAGGATTGGTTTGAGCTGGCCAGAGCCTCCACTAAACTTACTGACTCAGAATGTTTTAGAAAGACCAAATTCATTTAAGACTGTTAAATCTTTCAAAATTTCCAAGTCTTTCAGGACATATAGTTCTTTCAAGTCAGCTGTCAATGATGTGTCATCAGGGCTAGCATTGCTTGCAGAACTTGACATTGAAACTCTCATGAAACGGAAAAGAAGATCATCATATGTGAGGATGGTAAGCAAGCAAATGGTTGGTCTTTTCCTCACAATATGGGTACGAAGGAGCTTGCGTAGGCATATTCAGAATGTGAGGGTGTCTACTGTTGGTGTTGGTGCAATGGGCTACATTGGTAACAAGGTCTCATTCTTATCCTTCTGTCATTTCACATTTTCACATTTTCTGTGAATAATTAGCATAGCATTAAGTGTGGCAATATTTTCAATTTTCCAGGGATCTATTTCAGTTAGCATGTCAATACATCAGACATTTTTTTGTTTTATATGTACTCATCTGACATCGGGTGAAAAAGATGGCGATGAACTCAAAAGAAATGCGGATGTGCATGAAATACATCGAAGAACTCACTTTCATTCGCAATCAGAAATCGGACTTCCCAAAAGCATCTATGATCATGAGTAAGTATTTATTATCTAATCACCATTCAGTTGGTGTACATATTAGATGGTCATCTCACTTTGAAGCGAGATGGGCTTTAGGTGACAATGCAATGGCTCAAGGCCTTTCCTTGAAGCTTCCCTTGCTTCTTATATCATGAATTACAAAATGAGTGTCCACTTCCACTGCTGTGTAAGGTTTTAATTTAAAACATCAAGAAAGTACTGGGAAGCTTTATAAATGTGATCTTATATGGTTTCTTGCTAAATAATTGATCACATGTGAACTACATGTCTACATCGATATGTGGGAATGGTAATAGTTGAAGACTTTCTAAGCATTACCATTCAGTTTTCCAGCCTATTTATAAATTGATATATGTAATATTGCATATTTATTTTAAGTTACTTGCCAACTTCATTTTGCTGGTTACTTCAGGATAAAATCTTTCATTTTGAAGCAGATAATAATCCATTAAATAACCATCGATTTCTTCTGCAGACGAATAATTTGGCTGGGTGATCTGAATTACCGCATCAACTTGTCGTATGAGGAAACAAGGGAACTTATCTCCAAAAAGCAATGGTCTAAGTTGGCTGAAAGAGATCAGGTATGTTTAAAAATATTTTGTTATTGGGATCCATTGATGCGCATAGACGCATTTGAAGACAGTAATTGTTCTGTTTCACCTTTTAAACTATAAATATGATATATATATTATCTCAATCATCTATGGATGGCCATTTTGATGGGTCTGAGCCTCCGAGGCCTCAGCAGTTTTCTTATATCAAGTTCACGGGATGCTCTATCAGTTTTAAAATAAGTTTGTAATTTGTTATGACAGCTTCTACGAGAACTGAGGAAAGGTCGTGCATTTGATGGATGGTCAGAGGGTATTTTGAATTTTGCACCAACATATAAATATGAATTAAATTCAGAGAAGTACTATGGAGAGGATCCAAAGGCTGGGAGGCGCAACCCTGCTTGGTAAGTTTCCGCAAAATTCTGGTATGCGACAGGGGGTTACTTTCCATCTGCTCCTTTTGTGTTGATATGGCTGTTCACTCATATGCGGTTATTTGATGAAATTTGGCATTGCTTGCGAAACCTGAAATGCATGGATTATAAGATGCTGCATAGTCCCAACCTAGTTTACTTGCAATTAAATGAACCTTGATGATTTATCCATAACTTTTTGGTAACAAGTTTTTCTTGCAAAACTAAATCTTTCTAGGTGTGACCGCATTCTTTCATATGGTAAGGGAGTGAGGCTACTGAAATACAGGAGAAGTGATCTTAAAATGTCTGATCATCGACCTGTAACTGCGACATATATGGCCGAGGTTGAGGTATTTTCTTCAAGGAAACTACAGCGAGCCCTCACATTCACAGATGCGGAAATTGAGAATGATAATGTTGTAGCAGAGATGGGTATTGATGTTGGAACTGGCCGCTTGAGATTGGAGGTGAGTCCTTTCTCCTGTTTGTCAAGTTGTGAACTGCATAAACAAAGTTGAATAGATTCTCTTGCCCTCAAGCTTAAGTTGATAAGTAAGAGCCCAAAAATATATTCTTGCTCTATCACGCCCCCTGGACCTAACACAACCGTAGCATAAGACAACTTGGTCAAATATGAACAAGACTCAATTTTATATGGGTCATGATAACGAGTGCCCTAAAGGCACTCATTAAGGATCCATTTTAGGAAAGTTTTCACATCAATTTTATGGGAAATGCAAAAAATTATCAAAACATTAATTATTTTTTCATTTTTCCCATGAAAACTTTCGGATGTCAGACCACTTAGGAAACTTGTCCTAACACCATATTAAGTAACTGTTCAATTTAAAAGCTCTGTGCTTCTAGTTGTTAACTAGTTAGGTTTCCATAACCCATTCGATTCGATATCGCTCTCAACTCAAGGCTGCTTTCTCATGCAGGATATCTGGGAGCGTTGAAGGAGTTCAACCCATGGAAAAACTTGAAAGAGATTTCTGATGCGAGCTCCGGCAGTCATGATAATATTGACACACTTTAGATAATTCAATTTATATTTTCATTCCATTATGATATTGTTACAAAGTATAATGCAGTTTTTGGTCCTCAAGAGACGTGACTTGGTGGTGTAGAGCTCATGATCTCACATTGAGGTCCTGTGTTCGAATCCAAGGAGTGTGTTTCTTGTAAGAGTCTGGGACAGTCAGGGTTTTTATCTGCTCCGCTTAAGCCCGTAATGGGTGGTTTGGCGGCAGAGTTTCCAACGATTCCAAAAAAATAAATAATACAGTTCTTGTGCATATGTGTAGCTCTTACATTTCTAGCATCAGTAGCTTTCTGGGAAAATATGTAACAATGTCCTATCTGGTTTGTATGTGTACAGTTCATTAAAGAGCATTTTCAGGCAGTTTTTTTTTTCTTAATTGCATGGGAAATGATATTGGAGCAGTAACAATAATTCGATTTACATAATTTAGCCTTTTCATTTCGAAAGAAAAAAATTGATAATTGATTTACAAAATTTTGACAAATATGTGAGAAGACTGAATTGTCTTTTAGTTGCTTTGCAAATGTCAAGGGTAATAAAGTGAATATATCTTTCTTTGAAAAGTTCAAAAATGGACATGATGTTAATCATGAATCTGCGATAAAACTAGGGATGATTTAGTCTTATTACAGGTATTGTCAAAATTTTGTCAAACCAGCATTGTTCTTTTATATGGTTTGATAGATAATATTGATTGAGAATATAAGTTAGTTTTTAAGTATTATATTGAAAGTATAAACTTTCAGTTAAAAGTTGACGAATGTAGCTTTGGCAACTGTGTTTGGTGTGAAAATCGCCCTTCATCCCTTGTGAATTTTTTTTTTTTGAAACTCTGCCGTCAAACCACCTGACTCGAACTTAAGCGTTGTAAATAAAACTTCTGACTGCCCCAGGTTTTTATAAAAAATGCATCATATGGACTCGAACTTATGACTTGTCAACCAAATCATAAATATTTTTTTACCAAGTTACACCTCTTAGGGGCTCGTCCAGTGAATGTAATTGCTTAAAATAAAGGGTTATTATCATTTTATTATTAGTAGTAAAATGTAATTCTGAAAAAGATATATTAGGAAATTATAAAAGATTTGTAAATGTATAGTAGTAAAATATAAGGTATTGTAATAAAATGTATGTGAAATGGTTATGGAGTTCAAGAGTTCTAATTTTTTTCACCCAGTACTGCTGGAATCTTTGCCTTGCATACTTCTTGTAATCGAAATCAATTTTGTTCACATAAGCCTGCAGATCAGCAGAAGTTAAGCAGCAGCGGCGGTCTTGAGTTGCCTTAATTTTTGGGTCTTAAGCGAGTTGGTATATAAATCGTATATTTATAATTTTGAAATGAATAAAAAAATTTAGGGGTATGCAAACCAATCCGAACAGCGGGTCGCAACTCATTGGGTTAGTTTTGGCCAACCCGCAACCTGTGATCCCGTATTTTTTTTATTATTTAATTTCTTTTTATTTTGATTTATGTGATTTTTTTAATGCTTGTTCATTTAATTTTATATTTTAACCCTTTCTCCCTTTCTTGTACATGTGTTTATTATTTTAAAATCACGTTATTGATTTTTTTTTTTTTTAAATAAAAGAATATTCAATCTACACAACCCAATCCATGAGTCAATCCACAATGCACGCAGATTGTGCGAGTCGGATTAAATTGGAAAAATCGCAACCCACATTTTTTGCGAGTGGGTTGAGTCCGAATGTATGCATCAGGAGAGATTGGATGATTTCATTTAGTTTAGCAACTTATCAGAAAAAGCTAAAAATTCACAAGATCTTCTTCATATATGCTTTCTTAAAATTTTCCAGTTCTATTTATTCAATATTAGGAAGTGAAAGTAGGATGTTTCTTACCCTAATATATTTATAGAGAATATGTATAAATACTGCAGAATTATTAATCTGACTATAATATCTAAAGTAAGTCAAATATAATATTGTTTTCATTGTTATGATCAAACACCCCAAGTCTGGTAAATCAGCTACTCTTGAACTAAACAAAAATTATATAAACTTGTATATAAAACTCAATTTAACATCGAATCTAAATACTGGTTTCAGATAAATAAAAGAAAAAAGAAAAACGAGTTGTGCTATAAATATATATATTCAGTGTGAATCTAAAAATTCAATTTATTTAAATATAATTAGTTCTTTTTTGTCTAGTATTTAATCAAGCATGAGTTCTATCACAACATATAACTCTCTTTTTTGCTTTTTTTTTTTTTTTTTTTTAATTTAAATGTGATCCTCCGGTTAATTAGTTATTTAATTGACTCCTCTTAATATTCTAATGGATAACATTCAATATTTTAGAGTAGTTTTATAATTAACAAAGAAAATAATGAGGAGACTAAATCATGATTAAAATGGATAAAATTATCATCAAAATAATATTATTTTGATAATAAATAAAAGAGACTAAAATTATATCATTTTTATGGTGATTTTATCACCGTTTAATCCTCATTTATTTTCCATATCAATAGGGATGACAACAGATCGGGATATCTCGTCATTAGATTATCATTAATAGATAATTGAACTTGAGTCTATAATCTCAATCTAATTCATTTGATTAACATTGCCAATTTTACCACAACAAGCCGCCAATTACATTTCATTCATTTGATCCCAGGGTTGTGTTTTTTTCAGTTCGAACAGAATCAGTAACAACTCAGCTTAGATCGAGTTGCAATGTCTTGGGAACTTGATTCATTAGGGCTAATTTTTTTTTTTTAAGAAATTTCGCTGTCAAATTATTGCTTCCGGATTTAAGCGAAATAAGTAAGTAAAATCTCTAACTGTCACAGACTTTTATAAGAAACGCACTCTCTGAATTCAAATCCAGGACCGGAAGGTCAAATTCTGAATCCTACATCGGAGACTTAGATTCATTAAAACGTGCATACATAAGAGAGAGAAAAATAATTGGACAAAAAGGAGAATATCTAAATGCATATTGCAAAACATTCTGAATAGAAATACTACCATCGATAAATAGATAGATAAAGACACAGTTCAAATGCTTAAAAATCCGTCCAAAGTAGAAAAAACGCAATCTAAATATTGTCTAATGCAAACATTCCGCGAAAGCAAGACCAAACTCTTCATGAACAAGTATAAAGTGAAGCTCAACGCTTCTTGGAGACACCAACAGTCTTTCCACGACGACCGGTGGTCTTGGTGTGTTGTCCACGGACACGAAGGCCCCAGTAGTGCCTCAAACCACGGTGGTTCCTGCATGACAGATGCGACATTAGTAGGTTTCAAAATGTTTCTTCGGTCAAGGTTCTTCATACGGCCTTGTTTCAATAAAAAAGACAACATTTAACACGGCAAGAAGAGTTGCTAATCCAAAGTTCTTGGAAGTTGGCTAGCATGCAGCCTTGAGCCATAGTTTGAAAACTCCATTTGAGACGCGCCTCACAAGTCACAACTGCGGCACGTCGAGGCTATCGCCTCAAGCCGAATTTTCAACAGAGGTGGTTTGAGACGGACGCCTCGACCCAAAAGCCCTAAAGTTATTATTTTTTAAAAAAAATAAAAAAAATTTATATAAGAGAGCTGAAGATTGACAAAGAATCCCGACTTAACTTCTTTATAAACTAAAAAACAACCAAAACAAAATTTTCAAATATGAAATCATTAATTGATATGAATTTGTTGTGGACGATTTATTTTGATGATTTTAGTTTTTTTTCTCTTGTTTGGACTGAGGTTGTCGCCTCGATGCTGCCTGCCTCACTTCACGTGGGAGACCACCTTGCACCGCATACCAAGTTTTCAAACCTTGCCTTGAGCAGTATTTTATAGTTCACTTGAGACCTCCGTGTGGGAAAAGTGTTAAGAGTGTTCTTGGTTTGACTGCTTCAGATCATACCTGACTGCATACACAGTTAGTCTAGAGGTGCACAGGTGCATACTATCTCACCATGAATAACAAAAATTCTTTTTCAGGGGGGCCGATTATTATTCTAAAAGCAGGACCAAATCCTTCTCACCATATGAGGAGAGCCAAAATAGATCCATTTCTTTAAGGTTTAAAACATCTTAAAATATTCGCTTCTGAGAACAGACGAACATTAATCCAATCATCAAAATAAGCCATGGCAAATAAAATGTTACCTTATCTTCTTCAGACGCTCCAAATCATCTCTCAACTTCATGTCCAGTGCATTGGATACAACCTGAGAATACTTTCCATCCTTGTAATCCTTCTGTCTGTTCAAGAACCAGTCAGGGATTTTAAACTGACGGGGATTTGCAACAATGACCATAAGATTGTCAAGTTCGGCAGCAGTTAGTTCACCAGCCCTGAAAACAATTATAGTACATCATGTTATATTTTATAATGCATTTTGTCAAGTGAATTTGTTAAATACACTAGAAAACATCTTTTGTCCGGATACAGCTGTGAAACTGCAACTAAGAAACAACATCAAAACAACACTACGCATGTCATAAAAACTAGATTTCTTCCAATATTCTCCAAACTTTCCTCGAAGAGGAAGAATGATTTCCAAACACAATGCATGTGACCATTGATGTGCTTCTGCTTAAATTTGAAAGAATAATTAGCAACTACTGTCTACTGTTTTCCAAAGCTAAACTGCTTGCAATTTGATGACTAACAATTTCATTCACCAGCACCTCAATCCCAAACCTAACCTAACTAAACTCACACAATTAACAATACATCTCATAAAACTCCACAACCACAAACATAAAGCATCTAAAAGAAATGCACAAGTAAAACAATTCATCTCATTAATTAAAGTTAAACTTAAACACAAATAATTTAACCAGCACCTCAATTTTGAAAGCACACTTTTACTTAGCAACTATAGTTTTCCAACTGCTTCACGAATACATTCACCAGCACCTCAAATCCAAACCTAACCTAACTAAACTCGCATAATTAACAATAGATCTCATAAAACTCCACAACCATCACAAACATAAAGCATCTAAAAGAAATGCACAAATAAAACAATTCATCTAATTAATTAAAGTTAAAACTTAAAACAAATAATTTAACCATTTTTTCCCATTTGCAGCAAAAAAAAAAAAAAATAATAATAATAAATCAAAGAAAAAAAAAAGAAGCAGACCTCTTGTTCATGTCAACATCAGCTTTCTTGCAAACGATGTTAGCCAAACGCCTTCCAATACCCTTAATTGAAGTAAGAGCAAACATAATCTTCTGTTTCCCATCAACGTTAGTGTTCAGCACACGCAAAATGTGCTGAAAATCTTCGTTCGCCACCAGAGACTTCATTCAAAATCAAAGCCCAAATAAAAATAATTAATATTCAAACATGAGATCAAAACCCCAGAAGTCAAAACAAGCAAAATTAAAACGGGAAAAAAATTAGCAGATTTAGGCGATAAATTCAAAAGTGAAAACCCAGATGTCAAATTAAGAAAACGATCAGAACTTGAAGCAGACAGAGGAAGAAAATTGAGAACCCAGTTACCATTTTCGATTGCTGTAGATATTGATGAATGATGAAGAGAGCAGAGGCTCTTCGGCGCGACTGATGAAGCTGCAGCGAGTAGCTAAGCCGGCTGAGAAGTTGGATTAGGGTTTTTTAATTGCATTATATATGATGCAAGTGCTTCCCTCTCACTAGGGTTTGTTTCATGACGATTTTGTCCATCCTCGAGTATCATCAACTGGGGGTTGTTTAAATTTATTTATTCGTTTGGTTCGATTCGATTCGTTTTAAAGTGAATATGGTTTTGAAAAAATAGATTTGTTTAATAAAAGAGTTAATTCAATTTGATTCGTTTATTAAATGAATCAAATACAAATTTAAGCTCATTAATTCATTTAGAATTCGTTTTATTATTTTACTAGTTATTATTATTTTTCAATCAAGATTCGATAAATTATGGCTAATTATCCCAGAAAAATAATATTGTCAATATTTACTGAGTTATTTTTAGTAAATATATTAATTACATATTTCTTATGTATATATTTATAAATAATTAATGTTAATAAATTATGTATTGAATAATATCATAAATAAACGAATATTGTATTCGATTCGTTTAATAAACGAATCAAATACGAAATCTTATATTATGGTTCATTTAGTAAACGAATCAAATATGAATAATCACATTTTAGTTCCATTTGTTTTATATTCGATACAAATTCGATTTGTTAATTCGTTTTGCCACCCTAACATATCATCAAATACTTTTTTCTTCAAAAATGCTATTTTTTTAGACAGGTTCGATTTCATTCCTGAATATAGATAAAAATTATGTTATAGCATAAAAATTTTATTTGGTCGGAAATAAAATTAGGTTATGCGTCAAGAAGGGTAACATTATTAATCTAATAAATAAATGGGGCATGTTAAATAATATTGACCAACTTTTTATACAATTTTATATACATTTTAATAGACTATTAAATTATCAACAATTATCGACGAGAGAGTATATTTCTCAGTGTTCTAAAACGCGCCGCCTAGGCGGCGCGTAGGCGTCGTCGCGGCCCAGCCGCGGCGATTTTGCCGTAATTGGTCGGCCTAGGGCGGGTAATACGTCGGCGGCGTGAAATCGACGACTAGGCGCCGATTTCGTCGGAAATCGGAAGATTAGGCGCCGAGACTCGACGCCATTTTTTTTGTCGGACAGGCCCCCAAAACGATGTCGTTTTGGGCAGGGTTTATAATTAAAAAAATATATATAAACACGACTCATTGCTTTCTGCCTCTGCTTTCTCATTATGTTATAACCCTAATTTTGGCCTAATTTCTGCCTCTGCTTTCTCTCATTCGGTCACCTGCTTTCTCATCATTTTCCCTCTCATTCTTCACGTCTGCACCTGCATTTTCTTTCCTCTCATTCACGTCTTCATTCACTTCTGCAACTTCCACTTCATTAGTTCATTTCTTTCTTCCTCTGCGCATAACTGCATAAGGTAAGAATTTTATTTTTATTTTTTATTTTTTAGTTAATTCATTTAATTAGTTAATTCCTCTGCGTATAACTTCATTTTTTTTGTTATTTGTAATTAAAGTTTATTTTTCGAATTGATCAGTTTAATTAAATAATAAATATTAATTAAATAATCATAAGATGTATATGTAATTAACAATTTATTAGTTAATTTCCTCTAGTGTAAGTGAATTAACAATTAAGGTAAGTATCAATTAGACTTTTAGTAGTTTCTAATAATTATTGTGCTAGTGAGTAGTGACTAGTGTAAAGCTATAGACGGTAAATAAAAATAAAGTGAAATTCTATAAGATGTATATGTAATTAAATTAATTGAAATTCTATAAGTGAAATTCTGTAAGATGTACTACATTTGATCTAATCGTATTTACTAGTTTACTATGTTATTAAATTATAATTTATTAATTATTATTAATAAATTAATTGATTAATGCTTATTAAATTAATTGATTTATATAATAGGACATGGCTTCTTCCTCCGCGGCTTCTAATTCCGAGTGTAGTCCCGTTCTTAAACGGAATTCAAATGATATTGGATGGGAATATGAGGCTTTAGTGGATCCAAATAACTTGGATAAAGTGAAATGCAAGTTGTGTTCAAAAAAATTTTCCGGTGGAGTTTACCGAATGAAAGAACATATTGGATATATATCGGGAAATGTTGCAAAATGTCCAAAGTCTAGTAAAGAAGATCAAGAGAAGTGTAGACAAACCATTTTAGAGGCAAGGAATAAGAAGAAAAAAAAAAGAGAAGCATGTTAGTGAGATAAGGCAAGGAGTTAATATTGGGGGCGAAGGTGATGATGAAGAAGCTGAAATTCATGAAATAGAAGCAGGGTTAGATTCAAGACCCCATCGGCATCGCGGCCATTTGGATAGGTGGACAGTGGTAACCCCTCATGATTCTTCAACTGGTGATGGTAAAACAATGCGGCCAACAAAATATTAATGAAGCGCTTTTTAAAGAAAAAACGCATAATGTCAAGCGATTTGTTGCTAAGTGGGTGTATGAATCCGGAATTCCTTTCATGCTATTGACAATGACAGTTGGATAGCGATGATGGAAGCAGTTGGTCAATTTGGACCGGGTTTCAGAGGTCCTAGCCAGTATGAGTTGAGGGAGCCATTGTTGAAAGAAGAAGTTGCAAGTGTTAAGATTTCTTGAAACTACATGAGAATGAGTGGATGGAGAACGGGTGTGTTCTATCATGACAGATGTAGGAGTGATAGGAAAAGGAGAAGCATAATGAATTTGTGTGTTAATTGCACAATAGGAACCATTTTTCTTTCTTCCAAGGAAAGTTCTGATGTGGCGCATACCAGAGCACATTTATGAGTATGTGATGACGGGCATTGAACAAGTGGGGGCGGAAAATGTGGTTCAAGTTGTAACAGACAATGCCTCGAACAATATGGTCGCGGCAAAGTTGTTGAAGGCGAAGATGCCAAATATTTTTTGGAGTTCATGTGCTACTCACACCATCAACCTAATGCTTGAAAGTATTGGGAAATTGCGAGATACAAGAAAACCATTGATAGTGCCAAGTCTTTCACCATTTTCGTGTATGACCATCACAAGACTTTGTCCATGATGAGATCGTTTACAAAACAGAGGGACATAGTCAGACCGGGAGTAACTAGGTTTGCTTCAGCTTTCTTATCCTTACAAAGTTTGATCGAGAAAAAAGAAAGTTTGCGAACCATGTTTGCTAGCGCGGAATGGGATGAGTGCATATGGTCGAAGCAAGCTAAAGGGAAAGCTGCATTTGCCACGGTGATGAGTATCTCTTTTTGGAATGGGGTGACCCAATGTTTGAAGGTGTTTGCACCTTTGGTGAGAGTGCTTAGATTAGTGATGGGGATAGAAAGCCATCTATGGGGTTTGTTTATGGAGAGCTAAAGATTGCAAAAGAAGAGATCAATGATGCATTGAACAATATTGAGAGTAATTATCGGCCAATCTTGGAGATTATTGATAGTAAAATTGAAGGGCGGCTTGATACTCCATTACATTGTGTGGCTTATCTTTTAAATCCTTACTATTACTATAAGGATTCAAGTATCGAGTACGATGTGAAAGTATGGATGCAGTATTTACGATTGTGGAGGCTTTCTTCCCCAATGACATCGACATGCAGAGTAAGGTGATAAATGAGGAGTTGGCTTCATACAAGGCAAAAGAGAAGCTTTTGGTAAAGAAGTGGGGGTAAAAACATGTCAGATATCGATTGATGTTTTTAATCCAGGTAAAAACAAAGTATTCATTTGAATTATTTTGTAAAATATATAAAAAATCTTATATTTCATTCAAACTATTTATGTTCATTTGTAGTTTCATGGTGGCGTACATATGGACATCATACAACGAACTTGGTAAAAATGGCAAAAAGGATATTGTCATTAACCACTAGTTCATCCGGGTGTGAACGAAATTGGAGCACTTTTGAGGGGGTAAATATTTAACATTAGCTAAATTTTGATTATTTTATTTTGTAATTAATATTAATTGATTTATTTAAATTATTTATGTAGATTCACACGAAGAAAAGGAATAGACTAGATGTGAATCGATTTTAAACAATCTTGTCTATGTTTCCTTTAATGCCAAGTTGAAGAACAAGCGCAAAAGGAGAAGGATTTGAAAGTTGATGTATTAGAAGCCAAAGATGCTACTAATGCACAAGGATTGATCGTTGAGGGTGGTGACTCTCACTCTGGTGATGATGAAGAAGTAGAGCTCGGTTCAGGGCTTACTTGGAGGATGGTTGGAGAAGCATCTGGAGCTGATGACATATTACAACCTCGAAAAAGTGCCAGAAATGTTGAATACAGAGAACTTGATGAAGATGATTTTGATTTGATGAAGAACTTCAAGATGATGAGTTCGAATTAGATGAGAATTAGATATTTAGTGTAGTTCAACTTTATTATAGGATGATGAACATGAACTTAATTAAATGATATTTTATATCATATGTGGTGATTGAGTTTGATTAATGGTTTATGTTTATTACATTTTGTTTGAATTTATATGATTTGGATTATTTATGAATTATGATATTGGAAAATATTATATTTTTAACTGTCTGCCGACTAATTGTCTAGGCCCCGCCTAGGCGCCCTAGGCGCTAGGCGCTGGGTCGCCGCCCGACTAGCGCCTAGCGCGTTTTAGAACACTGATATTTCTTGTAAGAGTATGAAACGGTCAGAAATTTTACTTATTCCGCTTAAGTCCGGAAGTGGTGATTTGGCGGCGGAATTTCCAACGAATCCAAAAAATATATATATGAAAATTTGTGGATTTAATCATTTGTAAATTTGACTATGATATAATTTTGAAATTTTTGGTCAATTTTATACTCAAAAACTTGATCTAAGAGTAGGTGTGGCAAAACGAATCAACGAATCGAATTTGTATCGAATCCTAAACGAATCGAATCAAAATGTGATGGATTCGTATTCGATTCGTTTATTAAACGAATCCTAAAATCAGGATTCGTATTCGATTTATTTAATAAACTAATCGAATATGAATATTCGTTTAGTTAATGATATTATTTATAAAATAATTTACCACACTTGATTTACATTAAATCTTCATAAATATATACATATGAAATATGTAATTAATATATTTACTAAAAATATCTAACCAAATATCGAAAATATTACTTTTTCTATCATAATTAGCTATAATTCTCGAATATTAATTGAAAATTAACAAGAATTAGTAAATAAAATAAACGAATCCTAAACGAATAAACGAATAAACGAAAAATGAGCTTAAATTCATATTCGATTCGTTTAATAAACGAATCGAATCGAATTGACCCATTTATTAAACGAATCTAGTTTTTCAAACATGTATTCGCTTTAAAGCGAATCGAATCAAACGAATAAACGAATCTGGACCCAAATGACACCCCTATCTAAGATTCAAGTATGATGTGAATCTCATATATTCAAACCTAAAATTTAATTTCAACCTCAGATATTCACTGAACATTTATAGTAACCAACAATTCATTTAAATGTAAAGAACACTTGGCCCACAATGTTTATGGGAAATAATATAATTAAAACCCTTCAATATTTTAAAAATGACATTTAATCCTCTATTTTTTTTTTATAACTTTTGTTTATTTTAACAGTCAAATGAATAATATCATTCATTTAAATAAGAATTACATGTGAAAATACATAGTAAATATATTAAATTATATTTTTTTCCATTCAACATAACAAAATTTTATTCACATGTTGGGATATACATATCTTTGTCCCCAAATGCTTGGTCAAATGGGTTAAGCCTTGGCCAGCCATTTGAGAGATTATTATTCAACTTATTGGAGCAACATTTATAAGAGTCTGAGACTGGATTTTATCCACTCAGACCAGAATCCAATGACACATGATATGGAATGAGGAGGAGTTTCTGATATTCCAAAAAAAATATATACATATCTTTTTAATATATATATATATATTAGGAAGCTATAATCTACCATTTATAAGGACCTTTCGAAAATACCAAATGACAACATCAATTTGGATATTCTATATCTCTAGCTCCCCAAAAATAACGTGGTTTACTCTTATTTTTCCTTTTGGAAAATGATACATATACATACAAATGAAACATATTTAATCACGGATGCCTAAGTGATTAGATTTATGTAACTGAGTTCACACATATTTCTTTATTGATGATATAACTCAATCACACAAATTCAATCATCTAAATATTTATAGTCTGATGTGTCATTAATATGTATCTCTATCTGTTAACAGACGAAAATCTCCACCATAGAACGAAATCGCCCTGAGACTAAAGAAAGAGCGAAGGGAAAAAGGGCGATGGACCGAAGGGCGACAAAGAGCGTGGGGCGATCGGACCAGCGGTTAGGACGAAAGCCCATGATGCGGTTACGTTTAGGACAAAAACCCATGATACGGTTACTTCCACGATCATGGCAGTTGGACAGTTTTCCTCCACGACCAAGCAGTTGAAACACGCAGCTCAGCGGTTACAGGCACGATCCAACAACTGCAAGGAGATATTGGAACCGCTTAAAAACAGTTGACAACTTCACTATAAAAGTTTATCTATGCCAAGAGAGAAAAGGC
>SKCR01018193.1:0-20376 GCA_019454045.1 Zanthoxylum bungeanum | reverse complement strand
TTTGGAACCAGAAATGGCGTGAACAAAGGGAAGCCAAGAGTGGTTTCTCATGGTGAGAAATCAAGTGCTAGCACACTTACAAGTCTTGCGAAGGTGGTAGGGAGGTTCGACCATGACGTGGGACTCATCCGATGGAGTTTGGAGCTTCGTTTTGAGACTCGAAATTCTGTTTTGCAAGGACAGTGGACTGTTGCAGTTTGGCGTGAAGGCAGTACGTTTTTGGCCTTGATTCGTCTTCAAATCGACATAACCGATCAATGTGAGTATTCCGCTACCTCCGTTGATGTATTCATGCATTATTTCATGTCTTGATTGATCTTGGGACCTTAGAATATACCAACAGTAGTGGCCTTTCATTGGTAAGTGGCTGCCGTTGTCGTTCTCACCGAAGTTCTATAACCACACATGGAATACGACAGTTTGTCCGCCCAATCTTAGCCAGTTTTCTTTATTCCTCTTTTTTTCCTCCTTTTTTTGTTTTCTCCCTTCTTTCCCATTTTTTTCTTTGTTGTTTTTTTTCTCGTTTTCTTTCTTTCTGTTCTTCTTCGGTACCGGAACAATGTTGGCTAGCTGCTGGGGATACTTCACCATCTCTAAGAACCCCTACATCTATCTATTTCTTGACTTCTTCCTTAACCTTTTCAGCCCACTCTGGCCTCATTCTTCGGAGCTTCTGCTTTATTGGACTCATGTTCGGATAAGTTGGTATCGTGGGCTCGGCAGTACCCTTGTCTACTCTAGGCATGCCTTCATAGGACCAAGCAAATAGTTTTGCATATTTTATTAATATTCTCTCTAATTCTTTCCGCTCATCAGAGGTAACCTCACTTGCAATTGAAATTTCCTTGGTGTTTTCACATGTACCAAGATTAAATACATTTTTCTTTGTTGAGTTAATGTCAAATATGCTCATGTCATGCGTGTTATGATGCAGACTAACAGGAAAAGACTCGAACAAGTAAGCAAAATCAATGTATTTATGATTAATAAATGCAGTATTACAATTGAATAAGTCAAGAAAATAAACATCTTCCGAATTTGTAGTATTGTTTTCTTCCATCTTCTTGCTTTCTTCGAGCTTCAGATTCTCCAACTACAGTAGTTCTTATTCCCATTTATCTTCCTCTTCGTCATTGCTCTAGAAGTTTTCTCAGAAATCTCTCCCCTCCTCTGTTTCATCTTCACTACTATTATCCCATATCCCCACGTAAGAAGCTTGGTGGTTGAGGGTTTGGAGGACAAAGCTTTCGGGTAGGCCGGAGTTGATCATGTAGGTGGGTGGTGAAACGAAGTGGTAGTTGGGTAGAGAGTTTCTGTGTGTGTTGGGTTGTTCTTTTTCCGGGTCGGGTATCTTATGGGTGTCAATGAGGTTTTGGATCTCATGCTTGAGGCGGGTGCAATTGTCAGTTTCGTGGCCTTTCTGCTGATGGAAGTGACAGTATAGGTTTAGGTCAGAGTAGTATGGCACAGGGTTTGGAATTGGTCTAGGTTCTAAAGGTTTTAGGAGTCCTTGCCTCTTCAACTTTTCAAACACCTTTGACAAAGGTCTATCAAAATTGGAGAATCACTAGTTTCTGATGGCGGTGACCTTAGCATGAGCGGGCTTGGTCCCTGAAGGCCCCACAATGGTCTTCTATTCTGGCTATAAAACTTTCTATTCTCGGCTTCCTCTTCCTCGATATCCATGACTCACTGATCATGAAGGCCATCCTTCTCAGATTGTTATAAATGGAGGGCTTGGTGCCCTTGATGATCATCTTAATTTGGTCCTTCTCCGAGGGTCGTGTCTGCATTTTCAAGAGCTGGCCTCTCCAGCGATCCACATAATCTTTTAAACTCTCATCTAGCTTTTGTTTAGTGTTTTCTAGGTCAAAGAGCGACAAGTCTATCTCTAGGCCCATGACATATTGGTTCAAAAAGGCCTCTGCTAATGACCTCTAGTCATCCATGATCTTTCTCTTCAGGCAATGACACCATACTATGGGCACCCCTTCTAGTGACATCCCAAACATCTTCTGTACTTGGCGCTTTGACAAACCCACTGAACTCATCACTGAAACATATTATCGGAGATGGACCCGAGGATCTCCGTTTCCATTGAACTTGGCCATGTCAGACATCTTGAATTGGGGAGGCAGCTGTTCTTCGAAAGTCATTGCATCATAGTCTAACAGATCCTCATGTTTTCCCTTCATCTTGCGGGTTACTGATTCTACTTGTTCTCTGAGTTTCCGTAACTCTTCTTGAGGCCCGGCTATCCTTCTTGCTACATACTCAGCCATGTCATCATCAAAAATATGGATTTCTTCACTCACCCTTATCGGGGGTCCTCATGTCTTCCATTCTCATTGTTTTATGTTCCCACTGTGCGGGGTACGGTCAGACTGGCCATAGCATTGGTTAAAGTTTGTAGTTGCTCGGTAATTTTGGTCATGTTGGTCTCCAATTGATCCATGCAGGAACTTTCAGTGTCTGATGCACTCATGTTTGCTAACCTCTTCTTGACAAGTCTTCATTCTTCTCTAACCCAACGGATATCTATGATGGCTGTTAAGAAAAATGAGTTAGCGTGATGCGTGTATGCATGCATTGCATGAGATGCCTGAGGTTATCTAAACAACATATATCCTTTCGACCTTATTCCTCTCATACTCGTGGTAAGTCCATTTCTGTCATAGGTACGGTTTATTTTATGCACCAATGTGGGGTACACAAAATCGTTCTCTCCTACGCTACAAGGGTGAACCTTGGCAACCTCAGTCCCTTTTCATCGGTAAAAGACAAAGACCGCCCATTTACAATATTGACTAAGCCTATTATATGGATCGTGTCATTGTCTATAAATGAAGAATTGGGCCCTCGGTAATCACTGTTGTGGGGATGGACTTGGAGATATCCAAAAGTATACAAATATGCCATAACAAGGCGTACACTTTTTGGATGAAAGTTAGTGCGGATATCGGACTCGTTCATTTGGCATATTCAGATCATGTTTGGACCTTTTAAGCCCATCAAGGTTCTTATACAAGTTGGCCCGTTATCATTTTAAAGTGTTCAATCAGATTATCGCGAGGTGCAAACTTGTCCCAGTTGAAAAGGCGAAACGAGTTTACACTTTTGCGATAAAGTGGCTAAACAACTTCAAATGATAAGGGACCCAAACACAAGGTGGCCCATCATCATTTTGAAAACTTTGGCCCAATCATCATAAGATACAAACTCATCCCAGTTTAAGTGACCCAACAAGTTCGTATCCTATGACGAGAGGTCCAAATGGATCCAAATGATGATGGTCCCAAACGCAAGCATAGGGGTAGCTTCTATAAGACATATAACTATGGTTCATATGTGGGCTTATAAGGGTATGGATAAAGGCTCCCGTCGGCGAAGGGTTTCTCACAACTAGGTCTTCCCACTCAAGGGTTCAAACGACCAAGTGAACGCGCCTTTTTTATACCCTAGGGTACGTGCCAACGAGTGATGGTCATCATATAACGATCCGCCACCTTGAGTGAAAGCGACTTCACGATACATGACGCCATCGAGGTAAAAATGGTATGCAAAATATATGAGACTTGGGTAACCAACGCCAAAGAAACGGACACTACAAGGCATTGTTTCGGGGCTGATTCTATAACCCCAGTGGATTCGCCATCTGTATGAGCGAAGCGAGGTTTACCGCTATGCCTATGATGTTCGGCGACCATGATACTGTTGGGCTCGCAGCCCGTATAGAGTATGAAGTAGCCCATGGGGGACTAAACCGGAGAATAAAGGAGTCGGCACCCAGCATGAACTGGGAAAAGATTTAAGGCCGCAATTATTGGACAATTATGACCCATAACATCACTATTTGTAAAAGACATGGTGTTTTTGTACAAATTCACTATGTGACAAAGGAAATTACTCTTTTATTATTTTTTAATTGGATTACTTGGATACATAAATGATAAAAGTCCATATGATTAGTACCGGATTAATAAGATATGAGACAATATTAATCCACGAAAGGTTTAATCATTAAATATCCCTAGTCGTAGTATTATCGAGACTGGACATCAATAATGCGGAATAGGCTAGTATTACACTTGTGCGCGTTATGGAAGCTTAACGACATATTTCTCATATATTTAAGTATTGGATACTTATGCAAGTGTGATATAAGGTTCTGTTAACCATTTGACCGGGAACAGTTTCACTCTAGATAGACCCCTCGGAGTTCTATTGGTAGTATGACTATGTGTCTAGGGGAATCCGAATCAGGGTAGGTGTATGTGGTCTTAACGTGAGACTTGCATCGCTAATACTTATGACAATCAGTATACTTTGGTTTTGGTCGTCCGGAGCTTTAACAGGTTATGTGTACGCCTCTTCTGGGTTTACTGAGAATCGTAGTGTATTGGGTGTGATGTCAAGATGGAAGTATCACTTCAGTCATATGGAGATGATGATCACGCAGGATATAGAACTAGTACTCTTAAATCCTGCAGGATGGTATGACTAGGTCATGATTATCTGATTACAGAGACTAGTTGCTAGTGATCCGATATATGCTTCGTACGGGGCAGACAAAATTCCAGCCCTAGGCCTAGCATGTGACATCCGATACTGGATCGTATTACGTAATACATTGTATACTACGCCTGATACAGATTATATATTCTTAGTTGAATATTTCTGAAGAATCGGGTACGCACGGTGCTTTGCTAGAAGCCAATCATGTCTTGTGAATCGGTGAGAATGTGGTACGAGGTACGCACGTGTCGGATAGTCCGAAAACCGTATTTACTGCCAACATATCCAGGGATCTCTTGGGTCGCTTCCAAAAGATTCACCGATGACATTTGACTCGAACAGAATTAATCTGGGATTAATATGAGAGAGAAAATTAATATGGGATTAATTACGGTAAGAATTTATCTGGGATTAAATTCGTCTAGAAGAGAGAACGCGATTAATTTCAATTAATCGGCAAAATAAATTTAATGGTTAAAATTGGATTTTACTATTTAATTTATTTATTTGGGCTAAAGTAATATATAGGATATATTAATTGGAATTGGATTTCAATACAGAATTAAAATTGGATTTTAATTCAAGTGAACGAATTAATTAGTGAACGAATTAATTTGGAATTAATTCGTAAGCGACTTTCGTAATAATTTTGCTAGGCATTATTATTTAATTAATTGGATTTAATTACGTCGCGATGGAAAATTTGTTTAATCGGATTAAACGAACTCGAGCCCAAACTGTGTTGTAAGAGCCAACTAAATTTGGAATTTAAAATTATAGGACCCATTTTACTTATATCAAATGTTTGACATTTGATGGAGGTAGTTGGGCTTTAAATTAAATGAAACCATTTACTTTTCACCAACCTTGTTTTTGGAAAACAATTACTTTAACTTGGTTTTGGAAACCAAAAGACAACACAACACAAAATTCTCTCTTACTCTTCTCCTACCATTGCCGAACAGTCTTCTTCCTTGGAGGAAAATTTTGTTTCAATTTTTGGACAAAGTTAGCACTTTGGGACTCAAAGAAAGGTGATAGGGAAACTCACCCAAGAGTTTGGAACTCAAAAGAAAGCTTGGAGCTTCTACTTCCACCAAAGAAAGTTTTGAACTTCAACCGATCAATGTAAGTATATTCCGCAACTTACTCGTTAATACTCACATACAAATCATGATTTAGAGATCCTTCACATGCATAGGACACTAACAATGGTATTAGAGCCATATCTAAGCATGATTTGAATTCTAAGGTTCTAAACTTTATTTGGGGATTTTGTGCTTGGAGCTTATATTTTTCCAAATTGGTCATTTGGTTGTGTTTAGATGTTGATGAATTGGATTTGTGAAAAAATGATTAGATTAATTTTCCCTAAAAATCCATCATGGCCGAAACTTGTACCTTAGATTAAGCTCATTGTAATTTTTGATTTAGACTATTGGATAAGTTTAAAGCATGAAATGAATGTTAATTGTTGGTTTAATTGGATTGAAATCAAAATTTAATGTTGTTTCATGTTATTGTCGTGAGATGTAGCATGTTGGAATGAGTTGATTTTACCTCAATTTTGTGTTGGACATGAATTTGATAAGTAAGCATGATTAATTAGATTAATTGATATTTTGGAAATATTTGATTAATTAATTAATTGTGGTAATTGCACTTTAATGAGATTAATATGTAATTTGGAATAATGTGTTAATTTAATTTGTTGTATTTGGGCTAATGGGCTTGGTTGGGCCAAGTTTGGTTTTGGCAATTGGATTGGATCCAATTGGGCCTAAAACCATTTCCATAAAGTCCAAATATGACTTTTGGGCCTTTAATAATTTAATTGGGCCAAATGGGCCTAAATTGATTTTGTGGCATAAGGTGATTCCTAACTTGGGCCTTGCCATCTTGGGTTGGATCCATAAATGGCCAAAGCCCATGCTTAAAGAATTAATTGAAAGCCCATTGGAGTTTAATTGAATTGGCATTGGATGCTAATTGGGCTTTTGAGACCCAATTGGATTGGATTTGGAATCCAAGTCTAAAAGGCATTATTAAAAGTGTAATTGTTTAATTTGGAATTAAACACGAATTGGTATTGGATATAATTTAAATTGGATTTGAAATTGTAGTTCGATATAATTCAAGAATACTTACTTTGAGTATTTATTCTTAAACGAGTTGGACTCGCGCAAATCAAATCGTTGTTTGAACATCGGATGGTCACTAATCAAAGATCAATTAATTGGATTAGATTGATTGATTGCATGCTTTGTGTGAATACTTAGATGTATTTGTATGAATAATGTATATCGGATAGATATTAGATGGTGGGGGAAATTTTGGAAATTGTTGTAAATTTGGAATTTATTTAATTTGGACCTGCGTGTCCAGCCTTTCACCTCCTTATCTCTTTGTATTTCTCTTATCACCAATTCTCCTCAATGCAAATGAGGTTTCTCTAATGTGTTATGTAATTGAGTAGAAGTATGTAAAGTGCTAGCGAGAGAGAGGAAATATAGTGATTTGTTCTAGGAAAAAATTGTATTATATATCCATCTGCATATCATTATTAATTTATTGCGCTTTATTATGCTTTTAGAATGCATGTTTAAGGGTGTATGATGAGACCTAATCAAAGATAATAAATTGGTTGCCAATTTACGCGAAAAACCTCACTTTAATATTAAGCGTTTTCCTTCCATTGAGTGGTTCTCTCTCAAGATCCAAGATTGACTTTGATTTGTTGGCCAAAGTCAAGATCACTGTCCATCGCGGATGTGTTTGAACCACAAAATTTTTGCTATATATCGCATGTGTTTGGCAGTTGTGACTTGTTGGCCAAAGTCAAGGTCACTTCTGTACATTGATGTGGATTACGAAGCTTTCCCACTGTCAATGGGTCACACTTGACTGGAATCATTAAGCTTGTTGAGCCAAAGCCAAGGCTTAGTTGATTCAGAGGAAAAGGTTAGGAAATATATTAGATATATGTTTTGGATTTGGAGGTCCACCTACCGGATCTAGGAATTGGATGGGATCCAATTGATCTTAGAGATCTACCTAGTTAAGTTTCATAAAGCTTGTTGGCCAAAGTCAAGGTTGTGTGTTATTTAACGGGATCCTAGCCCACTAGGAAACTGGGTTATCCCGAGTACTCCACAGAGGGTTAGAGGCTCGCCGAAAAATAGTGGGAGGCTAGTATTAAATTTACAATTTCATTTAAAACTTGCTAAAAGCGCTCTTTTATTTTTATTTATCGTCGTTATAAATGTTAGGGATATGCCCTATACCCAACTTGTGGATGGGCTATATGTACATGTATTTGTAATATTTTCATTAATTAATAAAATGGCAATATTTATTATATGTGTCTTACATAACTTACATGAATCATCAACACTGTAATAAAGCCCTTGGAGTAATAAGAAGATGGCTTCCATGCCTTATGAGAATCATTACTCTTAAATGTTCATAGTCATAGTTTTGTGAATAATCTGAGCGTTCACAAAGCGGAGAGACTAGCATGATGATATGATCTGCCCTTAAGTGGGGTAGCCAATCTCATAGGCTACTAACGAAGATCCGTCCGCTTGGTGTGTCACATGGATGCATGAGTTGCTCGTGTCCATCGAACTGACCACCGAAAGTTTTCATATGGAGTGTTTATCCCATGTGTCTGTGAGAACTTTCATGTATCGATTATATGACTAGTCCTTAGACTTGTGGTCTTTACAATCTTATGTGTGGATCAAATACTTTGACATTCTCCTTCCCCGGTTCAAAAGAACCGGTCATAAGGGTATGATTAGGTCATTTGTTGAAACACATGAAGTTTGCAAAGATACAACAAAGAATCGACTCTCTCTTGGATAATATTTTCTTATAATAGTAGTATTCCAGTTCGCGGGGGTTGATATGTGTGATCAGTGCGTGAGACCGGGGCCACAGCGGAAGAATCATGTGAGATTCTTAGGTTATCACGATTCATGACATTATCAACATTATACTCTGACCATATGGGTAGACACTTTCCATATCCTATGTCAATAGGTGGGGATACAATGAGGCGAGGGACCGTATCATATGTAAATCGCATACAGAATGGGTATATATATCTTTCATTCTCATTTGGGGGCCTTGGCATGTTGCTAGATGTCATCCTTGGTCATTGAAATCGAACGACCATCTGATCAGAGGATAATTTATGTTCGATTAAATTATCGAGATTCATTTCATGTCCAACTTGAAGGGAACCCAAAAGGTCACACAACAAAATCGAAATCAATGGTTAACAGTGCACAATATAAATATAACAGCATATATGGTTGCTGTATGAATTGTTCATAAAGGGTTCAATGTGTTTAATTATTGAACAGATCATTTATGAGGTTCCATAGGGCTTAGGGATTGGTGAATGACGATAGGGGCACTTTGAGAATTGGAATAACAAAAAGTTACTATTCACGTGAATAGTAAATTTTTTTTATTTGTTTTGAATTCCAATTCGGCCCAAACTCGTATTAGGGTTTTATAATCTCATTAAACCACTAAATTAAGATCCAATGGCTAAGATTAAATTAGCTTTTATCCCACATCGGATTCTTAATTAATTTTGTTGTCTTTGGAGCACTATATAAACCCAAAGAATTCCTTACAAATTTGCTACACCAAAACCTTTCATATCTTGGGTTTATATAAGTGAGCAACTCTAAAGTTTAAGAGTAAGCCACTGATTTTGAGGATCCTTAATTGATCTAATGATGACTAGAGGCACCTCGAGTTAAAAGTTTTGAGGTATTTGCCTAGGCTAGCACCAAGGGCAAAATACCCGTGCACTCAAGGCGTAGTCTTGCCATTGAGTTTTGGCTTTTGTGTGTGCATATTTGGAGGCCACACACTTGGGTGGCTCTTTGGAACGTGGAAGAGCTTGCTGAGTTCGAGAAACGCTTGTAGATTGAAGGGAGGATTGGAGGAGTCTTCGGTTCATGTAAGTCTTTTTTTTCTTTATTTTAATTAGAGTTCTTATGATAGTTAGGATGTTTAGGTTTATGTTCTTTGCATGTTTTATGAGTTTATGCTTAGAATATATAGTAACATGCATAGGCTGGTAGAATAATAAAAAAAAAAAAGGTCTTGGGCAAAGGGAAAGCGGCATAATAATTTTCATTTTCTGCTGCGCACTCGCGGCCCATTCCCAACAGTGGTATCAGCGCACCGTTTTTGTTTTGATTAGTTCTCTCTCATTTGAACTAGCAATTGGGTGTTTAAATGCTCGTTGGAAAGCTAACACCCTGAAATTAATTTGAGGCACAGGTTTTACATGATTTGATTTAGATTTGAATTGTGAAATTACATTTAAAGTTCATGCATCTGCAAAAAACGTGAATTGTAAATTTATTCGAATAAAATAAAATGCAATATCATAATTAAATATTAATCAGAGTTATTTAATGCCAAAAATAATTCCAACATATTAAAACTCATATGTTTGATGATTCTATGTATGATTAGAATTTTCATGATTATTTTAGGGTGCAAACATCTATAGACTTTCTAAGAAATAGAGAGTGTATTGTTTATCCCTTGGCTAAGTAATTATTCCGTGATGAACTTAGAGATTTATTACCTTTAAGGCTAATAAATATAAATCATTTGTTTATAATAAAAGACATTATAAAAGATATAAGTGGGTTGGGACCAAGGGATTAATAAAACTTTCCAAACTAAAGTTAATTTAACCAAAGGTATTACTAGAGTTAGATAATGATTTGGTGTCTTCCTTCACTCACTACCTTTTTGTAGCCAAAAGGAAAAGCTGTGAAGACATCTAGATAATCATTTACTCAAAGCTTACCTTAAAAGCATATTTAAAGTGTTGGACTAATTTGGAGGATCTATTGTTTATTCATGTCACCAAGGTAATAAGAGCCTAAGAGGTAAGGGTATTTAAGAGAGTTCTCTCCACCCTCCCTCTGGGGAATTTCCATAGGAGGAATCCATTTGATAGTTATTCACTTAAACTTGCTAAAATCCTCAATAATAATTTGAGTCTAAAATTTGCCTCCCACTGTAAAGTATAGACCCAAAGAGCTTAAACCGTATTGGCAGGACTAGGCTTTACCAGACTGACCAATACCAATTTTTCCCTAAATTGTACTATTGACAATGGTTTGACTTTTCTGAGTCATAAGACGCAGTGACCCTTAGGGATGGTCTTATAACTTAGTGGCAAATATTGGGTGTCCACAAGGACTAGCATATGCTATGGCATGTTTGATTGCCCAACCCAATGATCAAGAAATTGTCATTTATATCATAAATTGGTTGGGAACCAACCTAATTATCGTATTTTATAATGACCGGCCCTAGTCAGAGTTATGAAATGATGATAATAGGATCCTTGCCCATAAGAAATCCATCATATTGGGGTTGATGCGATTTGTTTAAAATTTTAAAACAATTGAGTGGGAGCAACTTAATAATATTAAAAGCCCATGTTATTATGAAATATTAATGAAAACATATTTAATTTTAACATTTTCTCATAATATGTGGGTTAAAATATTTCACAAACATTCAAATGGAAAACAGAGTATCACTTCATTCCATCTTTGATGAGCATAAGCTCAAAGGGGACAACTACAATGACTGGTTTAGAAACCTTAAAATTTCTTACGACAAGAAAAGATTTTATATGTTCTTGAAAGACCATTTCCCCCTGAACCCGCAGAAGATACTGACCAAGATACATTTGATGCTTGGAAGAAACATGTCGATGATGATGAGCAATCAGTTTTGCATAATGCTTGGCTCTATGTCGGACGGACTTCAGAAAGCTCACGAAGATATGGATGCTCAAACCATCATCTTTCACTTGAAGGATTTGTATGCAACTTCCGTTCATACCGTGAGATTCCAAGTGTCATGTGCCTTATTCCAAACAAGGTATAAGAAATGATCTATTAGTGGACATGTGCTTAAGATGACTGGCCACATTGAAAAATTGGCCAACCTCGGGTTCATCATGGATCATAAGATAGGTTATGATCTAATTCTTCAGTTCTTACCAAAAGAATTCTCTAACTTTATTATGTAGTTTCATCTATCTGATAAAGAAGCTACTTTAGCATAATTGCCCAATCTGATAAAGCAAGCAGAGAAGGACTTGAAACCGGAGCTTAAAACCTCCGTCATGCTTACGGGTATGGACTTAAAACCACGAGGCCCAAAGAAAATTAACGGTAAGGCCAAGGTTCCAGATCACCTGAAGCCAAATGGTAAGGTGTAGAAGAAAATGAGAAAGTGGAAATGTTTCTTTTGTGGAAAGAAGGGTCATTGGAAGAAAGACTGCAGATCCTTGGAAGCCAAGGAAGCTAGGGAAGCCCAAAAGGCCAAGAAACCCAATGCTTAAGGTATGTTGTATATGATTGAACTATATTCTCAAAACTCTGAACCTTCTACTTGGGTGCTTGACACCGGTTGTGGGACTCACTTGTGTAACAATGTGCAGGGCCTGAGAAACAGTAGGAGACTCCGAATGGGGAGGTTGACTTACGCATGGGTAATGGAGCAAAACTGGCTGCATTGTGTGTGGGGACTTATTCATTAGTTTTGCCGAATGTATTAGTTTTAGAATTAGAAGATTGTGTTTATGTACCTTCTCTAGTAAAGAACATCATTTCAATTTCTTCTTTATGTAATAAAGCTTTTCATGCCTAATAAGTTATAATGGATGTTCTATTTATTTCAATGAAATAAAATATGGAGATGGTATTTTGAATAATGGTATCTATGTCTTACAAACTAACAAAGAATTTTCAACCTCTAATATACAATGTTAACTCGAATAATCTCAATGAATCACTTCTATGGCACAGTCGCTTAGGTCATATCAATGAAAAAAGATTAACTAAGCTACATAAGGATGGGTATTTCAAACCCTTCAAATATAAACCTTATGGAACTTGTGAGTCTTGTTTACTTGGTAAAATGACCAAATTACCCTTCAAAGGTAAATGACAGCGTGCAGCGGAGACATTAGAACTCATACACTCTGATGTACGCGGACCAATGTCAGTCACCGCTAGAGGTGGATTCTCTTACTTCATTACCTTTATCGATGATCATTCGCGATATGGGTATGTGTACCTTATGCGGTACAAATCTGAAGCCTTTGAGAAATTCAGCTTAATAAAAGTATTAAGTCACTAAGGTCTGACCGAGGTGGTGAATACTTAAGCAACGAATTTCAAGATTACTTGGGAGAAAATAGCATTGTTTCCCAGTGGACTCCTCCAGGAACTCCACATCATAATGGGGTCTCCGAAAGGAGAAATCAGACATTATTAGATATGGTCCGATCAATGATGCCAAGCACGGATCTACCTAATTTATTTTGGGGTCTTTCTTTAGAAACTGCAACACTACTACTAAACCAAGTTCCTTCCAAGACTGTTAGTCAAACACCATATGAATTATGGTCTGGGAAACGTCCTAGTCTTAGTTATCTAAGAGTTTGGGGTGTGACGAATATGTCAAGCTCACACAAACTAAAAAATTGGATGATAGAGTAGTTAAATGTAAGTTTGTAGGATATGCCTTGAACTCAAGAGCATACGTGTTCTACGTCCCAAATGAACAATGAACATTTGTCTCACGAAATGCTAAATTTCTAGAGAATGAATTCCTTCTCAAGAAATATAGTGGGAGTAGACTTGACAATGAAGAGGTACGAGAAGAACACACTAACATAGAACTAAACCACAGGCCCCTCAAAAGGGCAGCGACGGAACAACCACAAGGTTATGAACTCAGAAGGTCTGCTAAGGAAAGACATGAGCCTGAAAGATATGGTTTCTATAATGATGAGGAACATGATCAGTTCATTGATAATGACGATCCCACCAGTTATGATGAAGCAATGTGTGACACTGATTCAGTCAAGTGGCTTGAGGCCATGAAATCCGAAATAGACTCTATGTATCAGAATCAAGTCTTGGACTTGGTAGATGCACTGAAGGGATAAAACCCTTAGGCTGCAAGTGGATTTACAAGCGTAAAACTGATGAAGAAGGCAACATCCAAACCTATAAGGTTAGGTTGGTTGCGAAAGGTTATAGACAAATCCAAGGAATTGACTATAACAAAACCTTCTCGCCTATTGCAATGATAAAGTCCATTCAAATTTTATTGGCACTAGCTGCACACTTTGATTATGAGATTTGGCAGATGGATGTCAAAACAGCTTTCCTTAATGGGAACCTCGTAGAGGAAGTCTATATGACACAACCTGAGGGGTTTTCATCTAAGGATGATCATAATAAAGTATGTAAGCTTAAATGATCCATTTATGGACTCAAGCAAGCCTCCAGAAGTTGGAATATACGATTTGATGAGACAATCAAAGAATTTGACTTCATCAAAAATATAGACGAGCCTTGTGTTTACATGAAAAGTAGTGGGAGTGCTGTTGTATTTCTTGTATTATATGTCGATGACATATTAATCATCGGGAATGATATTCCCATGATGAAAGCCACCAAGTAATGGTTATCTCAGAATTTCTCTATGAAAGATTTGGGAGAAGCAGCCTACATCCTCGGCATTAAGATCTACCGTAATAGATCTAAGAGGTTGTTAGGACTTTCTCAATCTACGTACATAGATAAAGTTTTGAAAAGATTCGAAATGGAAGATTCCAAAAGAGGTCATTTACCTACTTGTCATGGAATCAAATTATCTAAGGAGCAATGTCCACATACTCCTTCAGATAGAGAGCGTATGAGTATGATCCTTTATGCTTCAGCAATAGGATCGATCATGTACGCCATGCTATGTACAAGACCTGATGTCTCTTATGCTCTTAGCATAACGAGCAGGTATCAGGAAAATCCTGGTGAGTAACACTGGGCAGCTTCAAAACAATCCTCAAGTATCTGAGAAGAACTAAGGATGTGTTTTTGATATACGAAGATTGTTCTGAGATGAAAGTCATTGGTTACAGTGATGCGAGCTTTCAGACCGATAGGGATAACAACATATCGCAAACAGGATATCTGTTTACTTTAAATGGCGATGCTGCAAGTTGGAAAAGCTCAAAGTAGTCAACTACAGCGGACTCCACCACTGAAGCCGAGTATATTGCAGCATCTGAGGCAGTTAAAGAAGCAGTCTGGATAAAGAAGTTCATCACGGAGATGGAAGTGCTTCCCGCGATAAAGAATGGCGTCATAATGTACTGTGACAACAAGGGCGCCATTGCTTAATCAAAGGAACTAAGGTCCGACCAGAAATCCAAGCATGTACTCAGGCGATTTCATCTCATCAGGGAGATGGCTGAGAGAAAAGAAGTTATTATAGAGAAAATACCCATATAAGATAATCTTGCAGATTCCCTGACTAAAGGGCTGACTCAACAAAAGCATGATAGGCACACCCGAGAGTATGGTGTCCAGATTCATACTAGTTGGCTATAGTGAAAGTGGGAGATTGTTAGGGATATGCCCTATACCCAACTTGTGGATGGGCTATATGTACATGTTTTTGTAATATTTTCATTAATTAATAAAATGGCAATCAAAATTATACCTTTGACCATATGGGTAGACAGTTTCCGTACCCTAAGTCAATAGGTGGGGATACAGTGAGGCGAGGGACCGTATCATATGTAAATATCATACAGAATGGGTATATATAAATTTCCTTCCCATTTGGGTGCCTTGGCATGTTGCTAGATGTCAACCTTGGTCATTGAAATCGAACGACCATCTGATCAGAGGATAATTTATGTTCGATTATATTATCACGATTCATTTCATGTCCAACTTGAGGGGAACCCAAAAGGTCACACACAATAAAGTCGAAATCAATGGTTAATAGTGCACAATAAAATATAACAGCATATATGATTGTTATAGGAATTGTTCATAAATGGTTCAATGTGTTTAATTATTGAACAGATCATTTATGAGGTTCCATAGTGGCTTAGGGATTAGTGAATGACGATAGGGGCACTTTGGGAATTGGAATAAAAAAATTACTATTCATGTGAATAGTAAAAAAAAATTTATTTTTTTTGAATTCCAATTCGGCTAAAACTCTTATTAGGGTTTTATAATCTCATTAAACCACTAAATTAAGATCCAATGGCTAAGATTAAATTAGCTTTTATCTCACATCGGATTCTTAATTAATCTTGTTGTATTTTGAGCACTATATAAACCCAAAGCATTCTTTACAAATTTGCTACACCAAAACCTTTCATATCTTGGGTTATATAAGTGAGCAACTCTAAAGTTTAAGAGTAAGCCACTAATTTTGAGGATCCTTAAGTCTAATTGACTAGAGGAACCTCGAGTTAAAAGTTTTAAGGTATTTGCCTAGGCTAGCACCAAGGGCAAAATAGCCGTGCACTCAAGTCGTAGTCTTGCCATTGAGTTTTGGCTTTGGTGTGTGCATCTCTAGAGGCCACAAACTTGGGTGGCTCTTTGGAACGTGGAAGAGCTTGCTGAGTTTGGGAAAATCTTGTAGATTGGAGGGAGGACTGAAGGAGTCATCGGTTCAAGTAAGTCTTTTTCTTTCTTTATTTTAATTAGAGTTCTTATGATAGTTAGCATGTTTAGGTTTATGTTCTTTGCATGTTTTATGAGTTTTATGCTTAGAATATATAGTAATATGCCTAGGCTTGTAGAATAATAAAAACAAATGGGTCTTGGGCAAAGGGAAAGTGGCATAATAATTTTTATTTTCCGCTGCGCACTCGCGGCTGCTTCCCAACAATAAATATATTAGTTGGACTAATATTGAATATTGCTTTCTTTGAACAGTTAGACTATACAAGACACTACTCCACTTGTAGTTGGTTATATAGTTGGACTATAGTAACCATTACATTTTGAGTGTACCCAAAATCGTTGATTGGATAGTTGGACTATTGCAATCAAGATGGCTAGAAAGATTAGCGTTAGGGACATAATCATCGGTGATAATGTCTTTAACGGCTCTAATTTTCCAGATTGGGAGATGAATCTCAAGATAGTCCTAGGAGCCGAGAAGTTATTATATGTCATAGAGAAACCTCTCGAGCCTGAGCTCGGAGTTGAGCAAACAGTAGAGCATGATCTTTGGAAGACCCATCGTGATGAGAACTTTAGTGCTCAATCCATCATGATTTCCGTAATGACTCCTCAGTTTTGTCATCAGAATAAAGGATTGGATCCTTACAGTATGATGTTGAAATTGAAGGATCTTCATAGATATAACCTTAGATCTCAGAAGTATGAATTGCAAAAGAAGCTCTTTCGCTCACGTATGTCAGAGAGTACATATGTTGAGCACTATGTGTCGTAGATGATTGCTAACATCGAACAACTAGGTTAGCTAGGAATAATCTTTGAGGCCGAGACTTCTATAGATTTGATCTTACAATCTCTGCCCGACTGCTGGGGCGGGTTTGTCATGAACTATAACAGGATGAACCAAGAGAAGACTCTTGGAGAATTGATGGCGATGCTGAAAGACGCAGAGCCAGAGCTTTTGAAGGGTAAGAAGCGCGAGGCGCACCTTACTTCGACATCCCAAAAGGCCAAGGCTTGGCCGAAGGCTTCTGGGGGTGTGAAGAAAAGGAAGAAAAAGGGAAAGGCCAAATCATCATAGTCTTCTGGGAAGACTAAGGACATATCCTAAGATGTCTGTCTACATTATGGAAAACGGGGTCACTGGAAGTGTGACTGCCGTGAGCACAAGGCATATATGAAGGATGTGAAGGCGGGCAAAGCTCCGTCTTCAGGTATGTTTGTTATAAACATGTCCACTACTGGTTTTGAAAATTGGATTTTTCATATTAGATGTGGTACTCACATATGTACTGATGTGCATGATCTACTAATTAGCCAGAGACTGGCTTCATGTGAGATCGACCTACGAGTCGGAAACGGGACGAGAGTCGCTATTTTGGCCATTAGGACCTATGTTTTGTACAGCCATTGGGGCATATGATTACATTAGGTGACTTTTATTTTATACCTAGTTTGACTAGGAACATCATCTATGTATCTTGATTAACCCGATGCGGGTATACCTTTGTATTCATTAACACTGCTCAAATTGAGTAACACGGATGAAACTTATCTGTGGCATTGTCGTCTGGGACACATTATCAAGACTCGTATATCCACACTTTTGAAGAGTGGATACATGGACGGATTTTATCCTAATTCATATGATGTCTACGAATCTTGTTCATTAGGCAAAATGCCTATAACACCTTTTAGTGGTAAGGGTGTACATGCCACCGAACTATTAGTCATTGTTCATAGTGACGTATGTGGGCCCATGTCTAGTCCGGCTAGAGGTGGATATGAATACTTTGTAACCTTTATGGATGTTGCATCATGTTATGGTTATGTGTATCTTATGAAACACAAGTCAGAAACTTTTGATAAATTCAAAGAGTTTCGTCACGAAATAGAAAAAAACATCTGTAAAAGTATTAAAACATTACAGTCAGACCGTGGTGGAGATTACTTGAACAATAAGTTTCTCGATTACTTGAAAGAATATGGTATTCTTTCACAGTGGACTCCTCCCGGAATACCTCAATTGAACGGTGTGTCCGAACGGAGAAAGAGAACTTTATTGGACATGTTAAGGTCAATAATGAGTTGCACTGAGCTACCAATTTCCTTTTGGGGATACGCATTGAACAGTGCAATACTTATTTTGAATAAGGTTCCATCAAAGTCTATTGGAGAGACTCCATAAAACAATATGGACAGGAAAGAAATCGGGTTTCTCATTCCTGAAGATTTGGGGATGTTGGGCATATGTTAAACGTTTGGATGGTACCAAACTAGAACCCAAAATGGATAAGTGCTATTTGTAATTGGTTATCCTATCGAAACCAAAGGATATTATTTCCACAACCCACAAGAGAACAAAATATTTGTTGCTCTCCATGCAGTTTTCCTTGAAAATGAATTCATAAATGCAGTGGTAAGTGGGAGGAAAGTAGAACTCGATGAAAATCATAGTGATATTATTCTTGGCACCAATCCCCTCACGAAACACGAACAGTTCCACAAAGTAGAACTCGATGAAAATCAGAGTGATGAGACTGTTCCACAATCTTCTAATACACAAGAACCGCGTAGGTCAGAGAGAGTCAGAAAACAAACTAAGAGGTATTGGTTTCTGATCTCACCTCATGTAGATATAAATCTTATTGAGGATAATGAGCCGGCTACGTATGAGGAAGCGATACAAGGTATCAACTCCACTTTATGGAAAGAGGCCATGAAGTCCGAAATTGATTCCATGTAAACCAACCAAGTTTGGACACTGGTTGATGTATCAAAAGGCATTGTGCCTATTGGTAGCAAATGGGTCTTCATGGTAAAGAAAGACATGGATGGGAACATATAAACGTACAAATTTAGGCTTGTTTCGAAAAGGTATCGTCATCAACATGGTGTCGATTACGACGAAACCTTTTACCTGTTGCCATGATTAAAACCAAATGGATAATGCTTACTAATACTGCATATTTCAATTATGATGATATAGATTCAATGAATCAGATCCCGTTCGCTTAAAACCGTTGAAACGGCTTTCCTTAACGAAAACCTTTTGGAGGATGTTATATACAACAACTTGACGGTTTTGTCATGCCAAACATGCAAAACAATGTTTGCACGTTAAATCGATCCATTTGTGGATTGAAGCAAGCATTGCGTTATTGGAACCAACTTTTTGATGAGATCATATTACAATATGGTTTCATTTAAAACGAATATAATTCTTGTTTATATAAGAAGGTTAGTGGGAGTGCACTGACATTCATTGTCCTATATGTAGATGATGTATTACTTTTTAGCAATGACATTCCCATACTACAATCGGTGAAAGCTTGGCTTTCATTAAAATTCTCCATGAAAAACTTAGGAGAGGCAACCTTTATTCTAGAAATAAGGATCTACTGGGATAAATCTAAATTTTGTTGGCACTCTCCGAGAACTCGCACATTGACAATGTTGAAGATATTCAACATGGATCAGTCCCAGAAAGGACTGCTTCCGGTGTCACATGACGTCTCTCTATCTAAGGACATGTGTCCTAAAACTCAAGATGATAGAGATTCAATGAATCAGATCTCGTTCGCTTAAGCAGTCGGATCAATCATGTATGCAATGATATGTACGCGACCTGATGTCTCGTATGCTTTGAGCATGTGCAGTCGCTATCCGGCCGATCCAGGTGATGGTCACTGAATTGATGTTAAGAACATCCTTAAGTATCTTAGACGAACTAAGGATGCTTTCTTAATCTATGGAGATGGAAAACTTGAGGTGACTAGGTTCACCGATGCAAGTTTTCAAACCGATAAAGACGACCGTAAGTCGCAATCAGGGTACATATTTTGTTTGAACAACGGAACAGTGAGCTGGAAATCTTCCAAATAAGATATTGTTGTCGATTCAACAACAAAAGCGGAATACATTACTGCGGCTGAGGCAGTAAAAGAAGCATTTTGGATCTATAAATTCCTAATTAGATTAGGAGCAGTTTTGTTAGCAGCTGAGCTGGGCTACAGCGCAGGCTAAGGAATCATGGTCTCATCAATGATCCAAGTATGTACTTCGACGGTTTCATCTGATTCGTGAGATCATCGTAGCAATGTCAAGATCAAAAGATCGTATCAAATGATAACCTTGCAGATCCGCTGACGAAAGCGATATCTCAGAAAAATTTGAGCGACCCGTACATAGTTCAGGTGTTGGACACTTGAGTGATTGGTTATAGGCCAAGTGGGAGATTGTTGGACAATTATGACCCATATCATCACTATTTGTAAAAGACATAGTGTTTTTG
>SKCR01018192.1:0-20184 GCA_019454045.1 Zanthoxylum bungeanum | reverse complement strand
TAAACTAGAGTCCACTCAAAATTATTCTACAAAATAGTATTTCATCATACTATTTTCCAACAAAGAGATCCCAAAATCACGAGTATCTTATATACGAATAAAAATATATTAATAAAATCATGAGACTTTTATTTTAAAAAAAAATCAAATAAGATAGAAGCTTTCATATTTAGCTCAAGTCAAACTTAAAAATTTACATTTAGTTCTATTATAGTAAAATAAAAAAAGAGTATTAAATAAAAAAATAATAAATATAAAATAAAAATAAAACACACATTCTCGCGTGCCTTATAGATTGTGTCTTTTAAAAATAATTTTTTCACTTTTAATTTCAAACATAAATATATCACAAAATATAAATTATTTCATGAAATTTTTTACATATTACTGATCTACAAATTATAAGCTTTAAAATAAGACCAATTATCGATATGTTTCAATCAAAAAATGGATAAAAAAATTACTATTATATTTATAAGAAAATAATGATTTCAAATTAGGTGTTTTTCAATAATAATATCTACTTCCTGGACTCTAAATCACAATCTGTACATACACTTGACGTATATACTTATAACTTTCACCAACAAATATCTCTCAAATTCGGATTTATATAAGGTCAAAATTAGCCCCAAATTTATTGCATCTTACATACTTCACATTGACTTTCGTCATAATCACATATTTTACTTCAGTCATATTGGTGACTAAAAGTTGTGTTATTTGTGTTTCAATCACATTGCGTACTTTCATTCACATTAGTTACCTCAGTCAATTTTCCCACAGTTATAATTATAACCTTAGTCATATTGCCGACCCTCAGTCACATTAGTTATCTCAGTCATATTGCTGACTCTCAATCATATTAAACATAACCACAATTGTGACATTAGTTATATTTGTGATGTCTGTCACATTAGTTACCTTATTCACATTGCGACTTTTGGTCACATTTAACACATTCAAAATTATGACCTTTGTCACACTGTCGATTTTCAATCACATTGAATATAGTCACAATTATGACCTTAGTTATAATGCCGACCCTTAGTTATACTTGTGACCTTGGTTATATTAGTTATCTCAGTCACATTATTGACCCTTAAGCACATTCATATTATGACTGTATTTTTTTCCTACAGCCACAAAATAACTATCAATTAAATATGTAACTGAGTGTGTATTTGTTTAAATACAATCACAATGTAATTATAAGTGGTTTTATCCGCACACAAAAAATCAAATAAGTATTTTTAATGTGTATTTAAAATAAAAATAAGTACTTTCAAAACATAATTACAAATGATGGATAATAGGTTAAAAGTATATTTAAACTTGTCGATCCTCCTATTCAAAAAAGTTAATGTGAATAGTGTTACTATTCACATGTATACTATTCAATAAATTATTTATTTATTGCTTTGTAGGTAAAAGAGGGAAAAAAATTAATTCAAATTTCTTATTACTTTAAAAATGATAAAATATGAAAAAAAAAATGAATTAAAGATAAAACATAAAATTTTAGGATTAAAAGGGGAAAAAGTTTAAGAGATAATGTTTAATAAAGTTTTTTTAATAAAATTTTATAAAATATGAACAGTGGGCCAATAAAGGCCCAAAATCTAAGCCCATGCCCAATTCAGTAACAGATAAAACAAATGGAGAAAGACGATGAAAAAAATCCAACTGCAAGGAGAGACAGAGAAGCAGAGTTGTAACTCATGAAGTGGAGAGTTGCAGGATAAGAGAAGATGCAAACTCTTGTTCCACCTTGTAAGTTCTCCACTTTCAATCTTCTTAACTCAATACCGCCACTTAACACTTTTAATTTTGTACAAAACGGAAACACAAAGTACCCACTTCCAAAAGCTAGGAATTTTCACTCGTTTGCTGCTAGTTTTCGGTTTTTGAAGAGTACCCAGATTGTGTTTTGTTCTCAAAAAGATGGCTTTAATGATTTTTCTAGTACCCAATTGCCTGAAAGTGTTGAGAATGATGGTGTTGAAGAGAATGAAGAGCTTGAACTTTTGAATAAGCCTGATTTAGTGCCTATTAGTAATGGGGTTGTTTCAGAAGTTGATAAAGAATCTGAAAAACCTAATGAGGAAGAGGCTTTAGCGCCTTTTTTGAAGTTCTTTAAGCCTAGGGATTCGGTGGAAGAGGTAGAAGAAGAGGAAAGTGAAGTGGGGCTTTCAAGGGAGAATATAGATGTGGATGATCAAGTAGCGGAAGGCAAGAAGGTTAGAGTGGAGTATTATGAGCCGAAACCAGGTGATTTTGTTGTTGGTGTTGTCGTTTCTGGTAATGAGAATAAGCTTGATGTGAATGTTGGGGCGGGTTTGTTGGGTACAATGTTGACCAAGGAAGTGTTGCCTTTGTATGACAAAGAGATGGAATTTTTGTTGTGTGATTTAAAGAAGGATGGTGAGGAGTTTATGGTTCGAGGGAAGATGGGGATTGTTAAGGATGATGATGCTATGAGTGGGGGCTTGGGGCCTGGAAGACCTGTTGTGGAGACTGGAACTGTTTTGTTTGCTGAGGTTCTTGGGAGGACTCTTAGTGGTCGGCCATTGCTTTCTACCAGGAGGCTGTTTCGAAAGATGGCATGGCAGCGACTGAGGCAGGTCCTTTTCTCGCTTTCTTCTTATAGTTTGGTGGATTTGTAACTTGGGTGAAGAATTTATAAGCCTGTTGCATTACTAGTTATTGCTTCTCTGATGGGTATATGTTGTTTTACTATGTTTTTTATGTTATGGGTCATTTCGAAGCATGAGCAAGAGTCAGATACTTTTGATCTGCTGTCGAAGTTGAGAATTAATGAGTGTGTGGTTGTGTGCTTATCTAGAATCTTTTATTTAATTTTGCATTTGCAACTTTTTTAACTGCAAGCATTCAACTTCCAGTCAATGGTGTGGCCTATGGTTAATGATAATTGTTTCTTAAGATGAAATTTGAGTACTTTTGATGAGTTTACCATGTTTCGGACAGATAAAACAACTCAATGAGCCTATCGAGGTTAAAATTACAGAGTGGAATACTGGTGGCCTCCTTACAAGAATTGAGGTTGGTTTGTCTTTTAGTTTGTTTGTTCTTGGCTTCATGCACATATCTCAGGTTGTTATCATTTTCAAATTTGATCTTGCAGGGTTTACGAGCGTTCCTTCCTAAAGCTGAGTTGCTGAATAAAGTGAACAACTTCACTGAGTTGAAAGAAAAAGTTAGTTGAGATTTTTTTGACTTTTGATTAATGTTGCTCTAAGCTCCTTAATGGTTATGTTGCAATATTTCTGGTCATTAACCATGAATAATGGTTACTATCATCTCAATTTAAAACATACGACATGGATATCTACTGCTGATATCTTGGGATGTCACCGATTATAGAAGGCTCAATCTAGAATAGACTTGTATTGAGTAGGCACTTTATAGAGAGGAAGCACTTGTAAGATATCAATATCATGCTTAGAATCAATTATAATGTTCGTTTCAAGAAGTACAGGATTTATTAAGCTGTTTGCAAGTTATTGTTATCATGGAACCTAGGCAGTTAAAATTTTCAAATGGAGATGATAGTGTGACTCCTTGTCAACCCACTGCTTTATTAGAGTTCAAAGTAAGAGAACTGAGAAGTTTTCCCTGTTTCTTTAAAAAAAGGTTTTTATCTTAGATTAAACTTGCAATCAAAAACTTAATGGAGAATGAGGAAGGAAGAATCTTTTCTTAACCCAATAAATGTTTTGTTATGGCAATGACATTCCTCAAACTTGTCTTGGCAATCATGCTTCTTCTGACCATCTTTACATAAGTTCTTTTTCCAGTAACTCTTGTTCTTATATACTATCCATGTACAAGGGCTAGTTCAGAAGTTTCCTTTGTTATATCTTTTGGTCAACACCCCCCCCCCCTCTCATTTCTTGTATGCTTCTTATGTGCTGTTGGTTTCTTGATGCTGCAGGTGGGTCGCCGCATATATGTGCAAATTACTCGAATAAATGAGGCTAATAATGACTTAATACTGAGTGAGAGAGAAGCTTGGGTCAGTTCATTTTTGTTTATTTATTATACTTTGTGGTGTTTCCTCTTTGTCGTAATTCTCTAGGAAGAAAAAGCTGCCTGATAACTTTTTTGTACATTGTGGTGGCAGGCAATATTAAACCTTGGGGAGGGAACACTTTTAGAAGGAACTGTGAAGAAAATCTTTTCTTATGGAGCTCAAATAAGAATAGGTGACACAAACAGAAGGTGAGCTCTATATCCTAGGGAATTTTAAATTATATTTTCTGTAAATTCTTTTTTCTAACCTGAAGTTTCATATCAGTGCCCTTGCTGCTCACACCAGTATAAAGAAAAGATTTACCAAGCCTTCTCTTTGTAGCTCGACCCTTTAAGTTGTTTCTTTTTATTTTTATTTTTATTTTTTGTATATGCTTATCTTTTGCATCATTTTGATCTGCAACTTTTTGCAAATATATGTGTATTAGTGGCCTGCTTCATATTTCAAATATGAGCCGCACCCGTGTTACTTCTGTTAGTGACCTACTTAAGGAGGACGAGAAGGTTAAAGTGCTTGTTGTGAAGTCGATGTTTCCTGACAAAATCTCTCTCAGGTAACTGAAGACTGGCTTGTTATATTTTTGAGTTTATTACCTGCCTGTATGATACATCAAATATATTTCCTAAACTTTCTCTTGGAAAATATTCTTCTCTTGCTACCTTAATTCCGATTGAGTAAGACAATATTTAAATGCCAAAAACTGAGGTTTGTGCTGACTTGTACATCTAGGATTTCTCATCTTGTCAACTAAGAGAACAATCGATTTCGGCTGCTATTGACTTTTGGTTTAGTTTTTTTTTCCCCTTAAAAGAAATTATAAGCAATTTTTTATTCTCTGTGATGTTTTTTTTTTGGGGTTTGGTATAGTTTCTGAAAAGTTTTGCCTCCTTTTGTTGAAATCCCTTAACAGACGAAAAACAAAATGGTTTTTCAGTACGGACTATGGCGGATTTACAAAGATAAAAATGAATACGCGAAAATATATTACTTAATTTTAAACTTTTCAATATCTTTCAAATTACTTTTAAAAAGTATTTTTGCTTGAGCATGATTTGTTGGATATTTTCTTCCTGCTTAAGCAAGAGTTGACTATAAATTGTCTATAAACCAAACAAAGCATTTTCTCACTAGGTGTGGTCGTCTATATTAGAAAATTTTGCATATACCAAATTGTTGCATCTAGTATCTGCTAATGACAAATTTGCTTGTGTCGCAGTATTGCTGACCTTGAAAGTGAGCCTGGCCTATTCGTTTCTAACAAAGAGGTGCATAATTATCTTGTTTACTTTCTTTTGCATAAGCAATATAGTGTGAGATTCATAGTTCATTAATGATAACTTATCTGATATCAATTCACACTCTCTGGAAGAGAGTATTTTCTGAAGCTGAAGATATGGCGAAAAAGTACAGGCAGAAGCTACCCGCTGTCTCAGCAAGTCCCAAGTCAGAAGCCGCTCCAGACGACGCACTACCTTTTGATAGTGAAGCAAGTATGTGCGCAAATTGGAAGTGGTTCAAATTTGAGAAGGATACATAAATCAAGCTAACTCTTAAGCGTGCACTGTCAAGTCATGCTGTCAAATTGCAAAAAACGAAAGACTCAGTCCTCGTCGCTCCTCCCAAACACAAGTGCACCACGGCATCAAAGGCGAAGAGTCTCACATTAGGTCATTTCTCTCTTTTGAGTAACAAAATATTATATTTTCCGGATCACAATCATCATATGCCATTGTTTCTCCCTTGTTTAATCCTCCACTGTTGTACATGAATATCATGAATCTCATATTCTTCTTTTTTATGTTACAAGAAGTCCCCAAGGGGTGTGGCGTGGTGGTGTAGGGTCCAGGATCTCACCTTGAGGTTCTGGGTTCGAATCCAGAGGGTGCACTTCTTGTAAGAGCCTGGGATAGCCGGTGGTTTTACCTGCGCCGCGGCCCAGAATAGGTGGTTTGGTGGCGGGGTTTCCATCGTTTCCAAAAAAAAAAAAAAAAAAAAAAAAAAAAAAAAAAGGGTCAGTCTTTGAGGTTTTATAATACAAGCGTGCGTGTATTGCAAATATTGTAACAATTTCCTTTAATATATTAATTATGCTAAAGCCAATATTCTCTAAACACACCTATTAATTTACTTTTCTTAGAATATATGATTAGAAATTATGTGGGCTCCTAGTGGGACCTTAGTCATCACCACCTTGCATCAGGTTAGGAAAGAGTATCAGGAACGAGTTTCAGTTCCTTGCTTGACTGCTCGGTTGGATTAGGGATTGTAATTGATATGTCCCGTTCCGGCCTTTTATAATTACGATTCGAGATTAAAAAAAAAATTGTCCTGAATTTTTTATCATCACAAAAAAACTACTCAAATTTCTTATCAAATGATTCAGATCTCAAATTTTAATAGGAATTCGAGACATTTAGATTAAAATTCAGGATTCAATATGATTTTTTCATTTTGAATTATGATCTAATTTTTCATTCAGAATGAAAAATAGTCTAGAATCTTGTTTGAAATTTATATTTGGAATCATGTATCAAATCGTATAAAAACTGATCAAAACTGATCAGGATTCAAAATTTTTACTAACCCTAATCATAATTTAGTAAAGTTAGTCGAAGCGATTAGGGATTAGTAACAAATTTGGATTCGAGAGAATTGCATTTGCAAGCAGCTTGTAGATAATGAGGCACAGCGGCTCAATTTGAAGGAGAGAGATTTGGGTGCGCCTGGCATATTTGTTTAGCTAATGAGTCCCATAATTCTAATTTAAATTATAAAAAAAATAAAAATTTATTATGATTTTTATAAGTGTCCATCCGCTTTGTCAAATAACTGAAGATGAGCTGAGCTAGTGCCAAGTGCACTTACATCCTCTATTATGACCTTGTAATATTATCTCGATAGCTGCAGCATACAAGAGTACCAGTTCCGTATCCTGCGTGATCATCATCTCCATATGACTGAAGTGATACTTCTATCTTGACATCATATCCAATACACTACGATTCTCAGTATACCCAGAAGAGGCGTACACAAAACCTGTTAAAGCCCCGGATGACCAAAACCAAAGTATACTGATTGTCGCAAGTATTAGCGGTGCAAGTCTCAGGTTAAGACCAAATACACCTACCCTGATTCGGATTCCCATAGACACATAGTTATACTACCAATGGGATTCCGAGGGGTCTATCCAGAGCGAAGCTGCTTCCGTACCATCGGTAAACAGAACCTCCTATTACACTTGCATGAGTATCCAATACCCAAATATATGAGAACTATGCTGTTACGCTTCCATAACACGCACAAGTGTAATACTAGTCTATTTCGCATTATCGATGTCCAGTCTCGATAATACTACGACTAGGGATATTTAATGATTAAACCTTACGTGAATTAATACTGTCTCATATCTTATTAATCTGGTACTAATCATATGGACTTTTATCTTTTATATATCCCGGTAATCCAATTACAAATGATAAAAGAGCAATTTCCTTTGTCACATAGTTAATTTGTACAACAACACCATGTTCTGTACAAATAGTGATGCTATGGGTCATAATTGTCCAACAGTAGGATCATCAAGGAGAGTGCTATCTTCATCTATAGGTGTAAGACGAATATTATACTCAATTGGAGTTGGAACTGTCTTGCTATCTGTAAGGCCAGCTCGAGAAAGAAGATCAGAGGCATACTTGGCTTGCGAGAGATGATAACCATCATCAGAACAAATAACCTCAATGCCTAAAAAATAACTCAAAGGACCAAGATCTTTCATTTCAAATTGTTGACTAAGAGCCTGCTTGAGATCTGCTATGCCTGAAATATCATCTCCAGTAATAATCATATCATCAACATAAAGAAGTAATATCACAATACCCTTTTCGGATTTTCGAAGAAATAAGGCCGAATCATTTGGACTGGAGGTAAATCTAATATGTCTGACAGCG
Source organism: Zanthoxylum bungeanum (assembly GCA_019454045.1). Lineage (NCBI taxonomy): Eukaryota > Viridiplantae > Streptophyta > Magnoliopsida > Sapindales > Rutaceae > Zanthoxylum > Zanthoxylum bungeanum. The sequence continues at coordinate 12,183 of SKCR01018192.1, read as the reverse complement.
GTACTGAATTTTGCAAACCATGCACGAGGAGCTTGCTTCAAACCATATAAAGCACATCGCAAGCGACACACTGTATTTGGTGGATGATCAAGACCTGAATGAGGCTTTATATAAACTTCTTCAGTGAGATCACCATTGAGAAAAACATTCTTGACATCCATCTAAAACAGACTCCATTTCCGAGCAGCAGCAATAGCAAGCAGACTACGAACTAAGGTAAGGTGAGCAACATGAGCAAAAGTCTCCTCATAATCAATCTCATACTCTTGAGCGAATCCTTTAGCAACAAGACGTGCTTTATAATGCTCAATAGATCCATCTGAATGTGTTTTGATTTTGTAAACCCATTTGCATCCCACTGGATTTTTGCCAGGAGGAAGATCAACCGAGTCCCAAGTACCAGTCTTTGTCAATGCCTGTAATTCATCTTGCATAGCTTGCTGCCAATGAGGATTAGAAGAAGCCTCCATATAGGACTGAGGTTCATGCAAAGAGACAAGAGCAGAAACACAATGATAATCTTGAAGATAAAGGGGAAGATTTCTTAGTCGGTAGGATATGGTGTAGATGAGTACCAATGGTCTATGGTGCAGTATCTGCAGGAGGGGCATCATTAGGAACAGGCGGTGATGGAGGTTGGACATCTGTATACTCACTATGAGTACCTGCATCAGGTGGAAACAACTCGATAGATGGATTAGTGAAAAGTGGAGGTGGATCTGAAGGTGACACTGTGGACTTAGAAAGAGAGGAGAACATAACGTGTTCCCAGAAAATAACATGACGAGAGATGCGAAGTTTCTTTGACACGGGATCCCAACAACAATACCCTTTGTGTTGAATACCATATCCTAAGAAACAACAAAGTCTGGCACGGGGTTCTAACTTGTGATGCTCTGTGGGAGGAAGAAGAACAAAGCAAACACTCCCAAAAACCTTAAGAAGATTATAAGGAGGGGAAACACCATAAAGACACTCATAAGGAGACAAATTGTGTTTGGTGACTGAAGAAGGAATATGATTAATAACATAAACAGCCGTAAGGGCAACTTCACCCCAAAAGCGTTCAGGACAAGAGGATGAAATGAGCATAGATCGAGTGGAATCTACAATATGACGATGTTTTCTTTCTGCTCGTCCATTTTGTTGAGAGGTATATAGGCAGGATCGTTGTGAAATGGTTCCTTGGCCTTTAAAAATTGTTGAATTTTTGAGTCAAGATATTCATTGGCATTGTCTGTCCTCAAAATTTTGATAGTTTTGGAAAATTGTGTTTTGATCATGTTTGCAAAGTCAATATAAATTTGAGGCAGTTCAGAACGCTGTTTCATAAGAATGATCCATGTGAATCAAGAATAGTCATCAATAAACAAGACAAAATATTTAGATCATCCCATAATGGCCGTAGGTGAAGGTCCTCATACATCAGAGTGGACCAAATCAAATAGGGCAACAGAATTATGTTTATTATGTTGAAAAGATAAAGTTGGTGTTTTCCAAGTTGACAAGACACAATGGAAAGACTGATCTTTAACAGAACCTAGTGAACCATTAGAAATTAAAGGACAGAGTTTATTTATCGAGGCATGACCAAGACGCATATGCCACAAGTGAAGAGAAGATGGAGTAGATACATCACATAGTTGGGAAAAATGATTTGAAGGAAGATGCAGATAGGTGAGTTCAAACAGACATCCAATTCTACGGCCTGTCCCAAGAATCTGTCCCGTCTGCGGATCATGCACACGACAACCATTAGTGGAGAATATCAATTCTAATCCAAGTTCACATAGTTGACCAACAGAAATAAGGTTGAATTTAAGTTTGGGAATAAGAAATGTATTTGGTAATGTGAGTGTAGATGTTGATATGTGGCCAGACTGACTTACAAGCATTTGTGAGCCATCTGCAGTGAAAATTGGAGAAATGTTTGTGATGGGAGAGGTGGAAGAAAATAACGGAGATTGAGAAGTCATATGATTGCAACAACCAGAGTCAAAATACCATGGAAATTACCTGAATTGACAGATAAGGTAGTAGAAGTACTGGGATGAGTGGAGAGTATTTATCTAAGGAGTGTTTCTAAGTTACTAGTGGATGTAGGAGAGAGGCAGTGATCTCAGAGGTAGCAGCAGCAATTGGGATTGCTATTTTGGAGGGCTGGCCAGCTCTTGGAGGACGAGTGGGGCATTGCTCAATGGCATGGCTAGACAGCTTGCAGTAGCGATAATCCACCTTAGTGGGACAGTGAGAGGCAATATGGCCTCTTTTCTTGCATTTGTGACATTCAGTAAGACTACATTAAATTAGAGTATGACCAGATTTGTTGGCAGGTACGACAAAATTTGCCTCCACTTTTTGAGAAATGTTTACCCACGGCGGCAAGCACAACATCATCGTGAGATGGCTTAAGTAAGCCGAGACGAGTTTAGTCAGACAATAACCGAGAGACAGCAGCTTCTAATGTAGGCAAGGAAGATTGATGTAACAATGAAGCTCGACAAGATTCAAAGTCATCAGTAAGGGCCATAAGGAATTGAATTAGCCGCATACGGTCACGATGTGCCATATAATTAGTTGCATCAACGGTGTAACTCATTGATGGTTCTGACAGAGACAGTTTGTCCCAAATATTCTCCATTTGTGCAAGAAATTCAGTAATAGACTGACTTTTCTCTTGTTTCAAATTATGCAACTTTTCCCACAATTGATACTGACTAGAGAGATCAGAAGATGTGTACCTTAATGCAAGCAGATCCCAAACTTCTTTATCAGTTTCATAGCGGCCAAATTGATGATGAATGGTTGGAACCAAAGTATTCCGGAACCATGTCAGAATTTGATGATTCTTACTGTCCCAATCCTTGAGACGATCAGCGAGTTGTCCTTCAGTTTCATTAGTGAGACAAGTGGGGGACTTGACATCGCTAGTAACATAGCACCATAGTTTCCTACCCTTGAGAAAACTACGCATTCCCTTAACCCAGAGACGGTAGTTTGAACCTGTGAGGACGGTAGGGATGGGTTGCATAGCATCTGACTTTTCCATTTGTCAAATAGTATATGATCAAGATTGATTTTGATGATTCTGAGGTTACCGTTGCATCCAGAATGGCTGAAAATGGTGGAAATGACACTTTGTTGGTCAAAATCCGATACATGGACCAAAATATAAAATTTAAGAAGTTACATGGGTCAAAGAGTAATTTCTAAAAAGTTTAGGGACCACAATGTAATTTAGAGAAAGTATAGGGGTCAAATTACAATTTATAAAAAGTTTAGGGACCAAAATGTAATTTCAAGAAAGTATAGGGGTCAAATTGCAATTTATGATAAAATAAGGGACCGAAATATAAATTCCAGAAAGTGAAGTGGTCTTTCTGTAATTTACTAGATTATGCTGACGTGGCGGACATGTGGCGCTGACTGTATGCTGATTGTGCGCTGACTGTATGCTGGCTGTGTGCTGACGTGGCGTTGACTGTGCGCTGACATGGCAGATGACTGTGTGCTGACATGGCGCTGTTGTGGCGTCTTCAACCTCCAGTTGGCGCGTGGAGCGCGTGGGCAGAGTCTTCACCGGCGCGTGCAGGCGCGTGACGCCTCCCTGGACCTCCATTTGATCACCGGAAAGTACCACCGTGCTCGTCTCGACGTGAACAAGCTGATGGTATGCTCTAAATTGATTTTTAACACAGCTTTCGAAAACCGATTTTGGAACCAAGTTCGTTTGAGTGTGTGTTCTTCATCTCCGGAAAGCACCTAAGCTCCTGATATCATGTGAGAATTTGTGAAGAAAATGTCTATTAACATTTTCTTAAGATTTGAATTACAATGAAATGCCTTTTTATAGCCATTAAATACAAACTACCATAATAAATACATAACTACTATATTAAATACATCTACACAACTATCAACTAACAACTACTAATAACACAACACAACTACTATAATCACAACACACAACTAACAATTACTAAACACAACACAACTACTATAATCACAACACACAACTAACAACTAACAAACTTTAAGCATAGGAAAACAATATTGTATTATTATTGTAAATAGTGGCGGAGAAAGAATTTTCATTTAGTGGAAATAAAATTAAATTTCCACAAAATTGATAATTATTTTTTATTTTAGTGGAAATAAATTAAAATTATCCTATTAAAAACCATACATTTAATCAATTTATTAGAAATATTTTAACAAAATTTTCGATCATCTTCACTAACATATATATGGCTCAACCACTGAGTGTAAAACATGTGTGAGATTACATCCTTATGCTCTAAATTAGAGTGAAAGTAAAATTAGTTATGTTTGTAAGGGAAGCCAAGAATTACATTGAAAACTATTACATCATAGAGATTTTTACTTAATATAAAATTTGTATTATTTTTTACTTGGACAAGTTTTAACCCTTAGCAAATTAACACCAGGTGAGATTAGTCAAAGTTACTGATACTCAAAGTAGATACTACATTTCATCACTATCGTAAAAAATTAATTAAATTAAATATTACAGTATTATAGAAAGATAATAGTTATATACATTACGCCTCTAAATATATTAATTACAATCCTATTTTGTGAGTTTTTATTGGAACTTCATTAGATCTGTGGTACAGACTGTATTTAAAGAATACCCTCCACTACTGATGAGTGTCAGAGGTTTTCAGGTACCACCCATATTGATTTAGTTCCAAACTTAAAACGATATTCATCTGTCATCCTGAAAAAGCTCTCAAATATATCGCTATTAGGAGGAACAGATATGCCGAGAGCAGCAGAATGCGCGCGAGATCAAATCCCGATCACTTTTTTTTTTTTTCCGGGAATACCCTAAAAAGTCTATTAAAATATTTATTTCCATAAACTTAAAATTATTCCAATGCACTAAAAATCATATATCATCATATATTAATTTTTCCATGCATCAATATAACTCCAACAATTGTCAAATATAAACCAAGCATATAAAATCAATATATCATCCATACATTAATTTTCTATACTCTTTAATGCTTAAAAATTCCTCACATACATGCTTATAATTATCCAACAATTCCATAAACAATTTTCCCAACACAACAACCCAACAATAAATTTATAAGATAAATTTACCTACAATGGCTTTGAGTCCTTGCCAATTTGAGAAGCTTTGCATTCAAGCCTCAAATCCACCAAGCACTTTGAATCTTTGAACTTCTCTATCTCCACCAAATCAAGTTTCTTGAAGAACAATCTTGGGGACCAAAAGGTGGTTTGATCACTCAAAAATGGCAACAAAAATTTCCCTAAAGTTTAACTCTTAAACCCTAGAAAAATTAACACTTTCAAGCACACAAATTAATCCTTAATTCCATGTTCTTGATAACTTGTTGGGTAATTTTTGGTGAGAATTATGGCTTGAATTTGGAGAGCAAAAAATTAAAAAAAAAATCAGTTTTTTCTTCTTCTTGGTTCGGCAGGCAGAGAGCAAAGGGGAGTGTAGTTGATCAAAAATTATTATTATTATTATTATTTTTTTTTACTTTTGTTTTATTAATTAAAATAAAGAAAATCAAAACCAAACCATTTATTTAAACCATGGTACAAGAGAATCGTTTCTCTACACCACAAGATTCAAAAATTTAACTTAACCAAAGTTAAAAAAAAAAAATATCTCACCAACCAAGTTAACAAATTACAATTAAATGATTTTAGTTACTTTAACTAAAAACATTCAATTACATTAACTATAGTTACCTTAAATAATAAATACCTTTATTTGTATAAACTAAGTAATTAATTTTGTATATTAATTTAACAATTAAATTAATTTACTAATTAATTACTAATTTTATGTAAATCAAATTTACATCTATTATACAATAAACTTATATCAACTCTTGATATAAAATTATTTAATTCAATTAAATTAATTCATCTCATGAATTATCGGATCAAACAATTTAATCCTAAAACCTAAAACACTATGTCAACATTTGACGAAAGTTGCCCTAGTGCTCAACGAGTAAACTTAATATAGTGGAACTCTCTAGGCTCACGTTCGGTTGTTACTTATATATATACATATATATCTCATATACTTGTATACATATTCATGAAGCCCTCCCCACCTACAAATCATGACTAAAAATAACACGACACACTGAACCATACAAGTTGAGGTTAAAACGTTAATGTATAGTCCTTTCGTCATTACCGTCTCCTATTGAGTAAGGTTATAGTTTTACTGTCAAAACCTTTTCTACTCAATATATAATAAATTTTCGTAATTATATTCCATTAATAAATAATATATGCAAAACTCATTTTCAATATTATTTATAATGTTAAAGAAACAATTTCTTCAACGAACTTTCGGCCGAAAGATTTCTGGAATATACTTGAAAATTTCTGGAACAATAATCCAACCATATGGACTGACGAATCCTCATATTAACACACAACCGATCTTCGTGAGCATCGATCTATACTTAACAGTTATCCAGAGGTCAGACCATAAAAGGTTTCTGACATACATGGTATCAGGCATAGAGGATCACTCACAAGATCACTGTTGTGTCTCAAGTCAAAGGACCACAATAATTGCTCAACTCGAAAAGATAACTATTGACAGTTTTATGGAATATCTATTAGTCATCTTCTATGAGTTTGTTCGATATTCATTCCACTAATGAATCTCCGCATTTCTATACGAACTTCCGCTAAGCTCATAGTCTGTTGAGATAAACCATATGTCCATTACATATATAGACAATGCACTAGTCTTACCAATATAATGACCGACCCATATCAATAGATCTAGACCAGGAATAATTTATATTCGATATATGTGTGATATTTCTCAACACTATTTGTAACTCTTGCAACTATATCACCATATATTGTAACTCTCGGGTCTGTACTAATTTCATATAAGGTTTCGAGTGAAACTCGAAATCTCTAACTTTTAGAGTAATCTAACACTTAGATTTACAATACATAAATAAAAGTAAGAAATTACCATACAAAAAAAAAATTTAATCATGATAAAGAAAATATTACATTGCATAAATAATAAATATTCAAACAAAAAAGAATGGCGCTCGATCACCATTTCTAACAATAGCTTAACTAAAAAGCTAGCAACACAAGCTCCGAAACTAGCCTCCATTATCTTTGGAGCCAACCGCCTCCTACCAATATTCTTAAAGGTATTGTCCATTCACTCATTTAGCCTTTTTGATTGTTGGAATATATGTCCTAAAATATCAAATATATGTAAACGGGGTTATTATTATAAATATAAACGATGTATTTTCATTTATCAATTCTTTGATTCATTCGTATATTGTAAATTATCAATGATACTCTTGATTACTCACATATTTTCAAACTTAGTGTATCAGTGTCATACGCAAGATATTTAAATTTGAAATCATTAATTTAAAATAGTCTGTCAAGAGCAAACAAAGATGTGTACTTCTTTTGGGTTTATCACAGTTGTGGTCTATTTTATAAATGTATGACGACTTTCATACGAGATCGTTCATGTGGCGATATGATGTGATCATATAGGATTGGAACCAGACACAAATGAATCTCTTTTAATATCCATTAGACAACGAAATTCATATCAATCTATTAGATGATCATATATAGGTTGATCTAAATCCTGAGTGTACTACGAACTCCTGCATGGTAGGCTATGCCATTTGATTTATACAGGTGAGATCGGTGCATAATTCTCAATCAATAATTTCATACTTTAGGGACTTGGTTTGATGTGTAGTTGGGAACGTTTTACATAAATATGAAATCCACACATTCTTACAAGAAGTGGATGAGTATCTTTCTTAAGGCTTGATTCGATACTTGAATGATTAAAGACTCAAGTCTTTCTATTACAAATAGAAAGATAAAATTCATAATAGTTATGAATAAACCATTCATTAGAGAATTAATGATTCATTAGAGAATTAATGGTACTTGAGACACAATAAATAATTAGAGGGGTATAACATACATTATGACTCAACTCTAATTATAAGATATTCGTGGAAGGTCAATTTATATGAAATGATTTTATCGATGGATGCCGACGTAACTCGATTTAAATTAAATATTTGCAGTGACGAGAGTTTAGCTTTAGGTTTTTAGTGGAATAATATAAAGTAAATAATTCAGAATATTTAATTAAAAAGTTTTGCATCAATATTTCAGATTAATTGAACTCGGTGCTGCAAGTCCATTGGTCCATGTGCTAGCTTGACATTATAGGAAACTATAATATAATTAGATAGTCTAATTATAAACTTACATGCATAAACTATTTGTTATGTTAAAATTATTAATAATATTTTTTATTAATTTTAATCACACATGAAAACTATATTAAATTATTTAATATAAAGTTTTCAAAATACATGATTATCTTATAATCATTTTTCAACTTTAAAAGTTCAAATTTTATTGATTAAATTATATTTGATATTTAATTTATAAAATCAAAATTTTGATTTAATACTTTTGAAATTTGATTTCAAATAAATACCTAGATATATGATATCATGGTACATTAAATTGAATTTTTAATTAAAAAATTAAGGCCATTGCCGAAAATTACATTAGGTTTTGCGGGTTAATTTTATAATTTGATTATAATTAAGTTAATATAATCCCTAACTATAAAAAAAATAATTTGTTTCCCTTTTATTTTATAGGGAAATGCTAATGAGTGCCCTAAGAGCACTCATTAATGATCAATTTTAGGAAAATTTTCATGGGGAAAAGGAAAAAATAATTAATATTTTGACAATTTTTTTATATTTCTCATAAAAATGATATGAAAACTTTCTAAAAAATGATTTTTAATGAGTGCCCTTAGGGCAATCGTTAGCATGACCCCATTTTATAAGTAGAATTAATAAACCCTAGCCTTCATCTTTTCTCCATGTTCTTGGGAGGGAAAAAAAGCTGTGATTATTTAATTATATGATAATTATTGTTTGTTTTTTATTTAGTTTGGTTTGGGCATATAAAGCTATGAGGCCATTTATTATAAATGTTGTAATTTTTTTTTTAAAAATTCAATTTATAATCTTATGAAGTACATTGCTATGAAGAATGAAAAAATAAGTGGTAATTGAGAAATATTTGGTATAAATGTGGATCGCGGTTGTGAGAATTATGATAAGTATAGACGTGGTATGTTCGACGATGACGTGTGGAGGTAATGACCGCACGAAAGCATGTCATACGAACTAAAGTGCTAATGTGGTCCGTAGTGTGCATACGAATACGTGAAGCATCATAATCATATATGGCGAAAGTTACTACTCGAAGGAATAAAATTCTGGAAGCCATTCTATGGAGCCAAGAGTTGAAGATCAATGAATGCCTGGTTATTTTATTACTAATTAGATTAGTATAGAAAATCAAAGCCCGGTCAATGAATTATGTTTACTTGTATGTATCAAATGTTGAATAAATTGATATATAGCTTAGGTTGACCATTCATGCATTATAATATGCCATGACATGAAATGTATGTTTACTTATTCTAGTCATAAATTTTTATTAAATTTAAATAGTTTAAATTAGATTAAAACATGCATAAAATAATTTAAATGGTTTAAATTGTTTTAAAGTTTTAAAATTCAAAAAATCGGATGTAGATAATTTTAAGTGTATATCTTATATATTTTTCTTTAGTATATAGAATGGAAATCCGAACATAAATTACGTATTCAATTTCGAATGGACGTGTAATATCCCGAATATTTTTTGGAACCGTCCTGGAAGATTTTCGAATTTAAATTTAGAATTTGGAACTGAATGATATTAGGAAATAAGACCTTATGTGTTGGAAAATAGGTGGGAATATTTTTGAGTGAAGTTTTTTCGTGTTGAAAAACGAGTGATTTCAATAACCGGCTAAGCGATTTCTATTTTTATCGTTATACATATAAAAGTTTCATGTATCGGCTATAAAAGATAAAAAAACAAACTCTGATTGAGCTAATTTCGGAACCATTAGACTATTTTTTTCGAGACGAACAACTTTCATGTTGGACACTTTTCAAAATTTACATGGGAAGGACTTCAAAAATATGAATTTCCGTGAAAACCCCCATGGTATGGACCTAATTGTAATATTACGGGGGTCAGATTGTAATTTTTGAAAACTTTCCTATAAATACCATAGTTTCCAGAAATTGCCAAAATGACATAAGCTTCACACATCTCCCAATTCGACCCCCACCCCCCCAAAACTCGTCATTGGTGTTCTTCTAGTCGCGCTGGCGGCCTGCCCGCACAACCAGTCAGAGGGTGTGCCACCCATCCACCTTGTGGTGGCCGGAGGCAGCCCCCAGATCCCCGAAAATGGCGGAAATAAGGAGGAGACGCGCTTCAATGGGTTTCGCGATCCCGACTCATCGCTTCATTTCACGGCCCGAGCCACTTGCCAAATCGAAGCTCTCAGAGAGTACTACAAGATGGCAGTGATGATTTTTCCATTTCGTGCTCAGTTGCACGCGAAACTATAGAGGAAGATTCAAATGAATAGTGACCTATAGTGAACGGTAGGTCCGATCAGAATTCCATCGATTCCAGCGCGTTCGTGGGATCGTTTGGAGTCTGTATATTCCCTCGAAATCTCGGTAAGACCTTCCGGTAAAAAGTCGCTAATTTTAAGTTTTCTGCTAAATATTTGGATGTGTCCAGTAGACTCATAGAGTAGCGTAACGATATCAAATAAATTTTTTGAGTATTAGTGTAATGAATATGAGCATTCAGTAGAATCCAAGTGAAAACAGAACGAGTTTGATCGATCCAATAGAATATGCAAGTTTTCGGTAAAAGTGAATTTTTGCGTATAAAAATGTGTTTTGGTTTTGATGATAGTTATGAGTTATTTATGATATTAAGAAAATGTTTGGATAAATCCGAGTAGGTTCGGAAGTTTCGGGACCATTCCGTAGTTTTTACGAAAACTTTTTCAGAAGATTTACTAAAAACACGTAAACCGAGAATTTAGGTGAACTAGTGGCTTAAAATAGTTTGTGATGATGTTTTAAGATTATTGAAACTGAAAATATTGAAAACAGACTTGATTTGGTTGTTCCGGAAAGATCCAGGATTTTATCATAGTTTAGTCGAGAACTCCGTAAGTCGTGTTTTTGATGGTATTTCGTCATTTATTTTGATAGATGTGGCTAGGACATGGAGTGCTCGCGAAGCCAGGTAAGTAACATATGTGATGATACTTGAAAGTTGATATATATATATATGATTGAAGTGTTTAGGTTAAGACGAAAATATATAAGAGATGATTGACCGGCGTAAACACACACGTATAACGCAAGCGCACGTATCGTTCAAGTAGTATAAAAATATCGATCCCACGAGGACTTAATTCCTACTGTTGTTATTAATTATTGAATCTATTTATTTACAAATATCTAATTGAGGGTGAAGAGAATGATTGTTTGATTGGTTGAAAGTGGTTTTACAAAATAAATAAATAAATAAAGACAAAAGAAAATACTAAGGAAAATAACAAACACAAAGATCTAGGGTTGTGAATCCTTCTAATATCTTTTAAAAGATGAAGTGATTATTTTATGTTTGTGTAATAAATCAGTTTACTAACCTGGAACACTAAATTATGCAAAAGCCTCTGTCGATGGTCAGACGCAAATACCCAGTTTACCCAATTGAACCATATGTCTATGTCAACCAAATTATCTGATTCATTAAGTTTAAGTTCCAATTATGGCTACCCCCGCCCTACAGGTATATTCCTATCCTGTAAGGAAATCTATTAAAGGGTTCTATCCTCAAGAAGATCGTGGGCTATTAAGTCTAAGGCTGAAACCTAAAATCCCTATGTCTAGTTCATTTTAGATTAACCACATCAATCTTATTGGTGATCAGACAACAATAAGCATTAAGCTAAGACTTAATAAGTAAACCTTTAAATTACCCAAACTATAAAATAACCCCTTATAAACCGGTGATATTAGAATTCATCACAACCCGATAACTAACACATAACTAGGGCTAGTAACAACTTAAAATAAAAGACATAAAGTAAAAATACTCAAAAGTAAAATAAAATAAAATGGTAAGGTTAAAGGAATTACTTTTGTAGATCCTGATTTCGGTCGAGGTCCACAATTG
>SKCR01018191.1:0-20370 GCA_019454045.1 Zanthoxylum bungeanum | reverse complement strand
AATCTACCCACTGAAAATGCAAACAAGAAAACAAATGTAAAAAAAATATACATATATTAAATAATAATAACAATAATATGTTCATAGCGAATGAAACTTACTCTGTCTTATGTAGAGTGAGCTGATGACGTTGTCCTGACCTAGTACTGAATGTCGTTGATGCCACAATGTTGGTATTACTTGCGACATCCATCTCAGTATAGTGCTAGAGGTGGCAATTTGGGTCAGAATTCGTTTATTTCTTCGATTCGATTCACTTTAAAGTGAATACGGGTTTGAAAAAATAGATTCTTTTTATAAATGGGTCAATTCGATTCGATTCGTTTATTAAACAAATCGAATACGAATTTAAGCTTATGAATTCGTTTATTCATTTAAGATTCGTTTTATTATTTTCTTTTATTAGTTATTGTTATTTTTCAATTAAGATTTGAGAAATTATGGCTAATTATCATAGATAAAAATAATATTTTCAATATTTGGTGAAATATTTTTAATAAATATATTAGTTACATATTTTATATGTATATATTTATGAAGAATTAATGTAAATCAACTATGTAAATTATGATATTAAATAATATTATGATTAAACGAATATTCGTATTCGATTCATTTAATAAACAAATCGAATACGAATCCTGATATTAGGATTCGTTTAATAAATGAATCTAATACGAATCCATCACATTTTGATATGATTCGTTTAGAAGTCGATATAAATTCAATTTGTTGATTCGTTTGCCACCCCTATATAGTGCTGTGATGTCATCGAATTCTATGCAAATGGAGTCTGATCAAGACCTAGTATTTGAGTCTGATACTACTTTAAGCTGGGAACGGCCTCACTATCATGAGTCCCAATATACCTACTAGATGAAATCTACCCCCACGGAGGAGACCACTACTGGTACCTCTAACCATATCTGTAAGAATATAATCATTACAAGAATGCATAAATTAATTTATATCAAACTAACTATCTAGTAACATTAATGTGATTATAACAGTGCATTAAACAAGTTGTTCAACTTTTTCTATCTTAACATTAAGTTTAATTGAAGTAAACCTAAAATCATTCGACTTTTTCTATTTTACCGATTCCATACGGCATATATGGTATTTCTTCTCCCCCTTTTTATTGGGAGCCTCAGAATTTTCAACTGAGGAAAAATAGGATTGAGATGATTTTGAAGTAGTCATTTCGCAGATTACCTTAAATTACATAAATACATTTTCAAAATTTTTATTTGATCTACTAAAATTTCGATAGAGTTTCCTTTATAACTATGATATTGCTGAGATTTCCTTTTACAAATAACAAGCACTTCAAATAAACCCTACATAACTATTACACAACTTGTGCCTCTCCAAACTCCGTTTGAGGCCCAACCATCAATCACTCATATTTGGCAAAATAAATTTATAATACTCCCACTACTTCAAATGCCACCAAAACTCAAACAACATTTGATCATGCTCATGCAAGAAACAAAAGTCACGTTCTCATAAATAATTACCACAACATGCGTGAATCCAATTTAATATATTACTTAAGCATTACATAGCCGAATATATAAATAACACCTCCATCATCCACTTATTAACATCATTATACCATTTGCAACTCTCGGCCACTTCACACATATATACATGCTCATCACTATCACACAAGACATTTACCTCATGCTTATCATATTACTAATAATATAACACAACACAATAATAAAATTTCATCAACACATCAATTTAGCCGCAACAATAACATTACTAAATTTCAACAAGAACAATGATGCACTGAGATAGTGAGTCAGTGCCTCATTTGAGGAGGAAAAAAATTTAAAAAAAAAATTATTTTGAGGCACTGAGAAACACAAGAAAAAATTAAATAAAAAATTGGTATATATCACAATCAAAATAAGACAAAAATATAAAAAAAATTTGCGGTCAAAGAAAGAAAAAAATAACAAATGAACTTACCCAATTCTTGCGAATGTGATGATTCTGGCGATGACAAGCGGCTTCATGTGAACTCCGGCATTCCAATTTCGGTGGTAGTTAATTGTAGTTCGTCGATGCAGGGAAAGAGTGTGAGAGAGAGAGAGAGAGACCAGAGAGACTGAATCGTGGAAAAAGAATGAGGTTTTTTTATATAGGATTTTTACCGATTGAGTAATTTGGCTAGTAAATGTAAAATACACTGACAAAATTTTGGTCGGTAAATAAAAGAAGCGGGCTTTATAATGGTAATTGAAAATTTACCAATTGAATAAATAATCAGTCGGTAATATTTCATTTTTCCGACCTAATTATTCGATCGATAAATTTCTTTTATTTTAAACTATTTTCATATTAGTTAATATTATTTTTATAATAATTAATATTGTTATCATCATTAATAATATGAATAAAATATTTTTAAAATGGCACATATAGTTAATTATTTAACAAATAAATAAGTCGAATAAAAAGTTATTTTCTTTAATAAATATTGAACACTAATCCATATCATCATCATTAATAAAATCATTGTCTTCATTTTCTTATGTCTCTTCTAAGCTTTATTGAAGAATTGGTTTATTCGATTCTTATTCAGTATCCCCCGAGTCTATATCAATCAATTTCCCAGTCGATGAATTCAAATCACCAAGTTCATCATCAACCCCTATAGTTGTTTCATATTCATACTCCATCTTATCTTCTTGGAATGCTGTCTCTGGTTCCTGAGTATTTTTTGATGATTTTTGAATATCCATAGTTGACCTAACTTTGATCTTGCATACAGTCAACCAATCGCTTGTGTCTCGTTTGGCGCCAAGTTAGGATCATAGTACACTTGTGAAGCTTGCAGTGCGAGAATGAACGTTTCATACTTTTTATATGGGCATCTTTTGTTGACATCCACCAGTTTATAATGTGTATAAACCTTCATCCCATTAATCGAATCATATTAACCATAATTTAATAATATGGTTCTCTTAATGGGTAAGCCATGATACTCTACCGCTAAAATTTCCTTCAATCGACCATAGAAGTCACATAAATTATCACAATAGCTAGACCGTTTTATACAAACTCCATTGTTCATCGTTGCCCGACCGAAATAATGCGATTAAGTGTGAAATTTCTACCCATTAGCGAAATGCACATTAATATAGTTGACCATTCTCAGAGGGCCTTTTGGTAGATCTCTAAAGTAGATATTGTTGATAAAATGTTTGTTATCATGTGTCTATCCAATAAAGTGAAAATTATTTACATACAGTATAACACATATTTAACATATAGGTGTGTATATATATATATATCAATTTATATATTAATCACAGTGGTTATTAATTCATTACATACATATCTTTGGAACCAATCGGTAAATTATTTATCATTTTTTTACATCAATCTCAGCTTTAGTGATTGCGGACACTAGTTGTTTTAACTCATCAATGTATATGCTACAAACACATGGAAAAATATGACTTGGAATAAAATAAATAATATTGTAATTACAAAAATAAAAATACTCAATTCAGAAACGATATAACTGCAGTGCAATTCAATAAAATATAAGTGTGAGCTACCAATATTCTTTATACTGCAATCTTATTTGCTTTGGTTTTTCATATGGTCGACCATGATATGTGAAAATGCTGAGATTTCCTTCAACCTATTTGACATCCCCACCATCATCATTACGAGAAACTTGTCGGAACCTCGTGTTCACATGAGATTCAAAATAATGTGAACAAAATGTTGATGCTTTCTCAACTATATATGCATTACAAATGGAACCTTTGACTTTTACCTTATTTTTGACATTATGCTTTAGCCATCGAAGGTTTTGATAAAGCAATCATAGAAATAATGTACAATCAGTAATAATATAGACATAATAATAAGTAAAATCATTTTCGATTGTTACCTCTCAAACGGATACATCTATCGGTATTGCATAGGTCTAACTATTTTTGCTTCATATGCTAGGTGTACCGGAAGATGTTCCATGGAATCGAAGAAGGTTGAAGGGAAAATACACTCTAATTTGCACACAATGATTGGAATATCTTCATGAAATCTTTCCATCTCAGTCACTTTTAGAGTAATTGATGTTAAATATTTAAAAAATAAACTTAACTCTGTAAGTGCCTGTCAAACATGACTTGGAAGTAATTCAAAAAATGCAAATTGTATTAACTTTTCCATAAACACATGGCAATCGTCACACTTCATCCCAAATAACTTATATTTTTGCATATCCACACATAGACTTATATTCGAAATATAACTATATGAGAACTTGAGTTCTTTTAACCATTTGCATAAAACTTCATCCTGATTTCTATCCAATGTGTAACATGTTCTATGATACTTCCCAGGCTCCGCATGCATTTGTAACTCTGGTCTTTTGCATAATAATATTGTGTCTTTCATTTCTTTAGCAGTATCTTTAGTCTTTCCCTTCACATCCATTACAGTGTTGAACGCATTTTCAAATATATTTTTCTCAATGTGCATCACATCAAGATTATGCCTGATCAAATTAGAACTCTAGTATGGTAAATCCCAGAAGATGTTTCTTTTCTTTCACCCAGAATTCATACATTTCAGACAGTTATTAATCTCATCAACATCAAGTTAAGTTACCTTTCTCAACCCTAGCTCATCTATCTGCTGTAAGATTTCTTCGATTGTCCTAATTGGTGGTGGTGTTGAGAATTCTGTAGTATTCCCGCGGAAATGATTTATGTTGTGTCTAAACAGATGATTAGGCTAAAAAAAACTTACGTTGATTATCAAACAATGAATTCTTTCGACTACTTGGGAGCGAGAATTGTTGGACAATTATGACCCATAGCGTCACTATTTATACATATCATTGTGTTGTTGTACAAAATAACTATGTGACAAAGAAGATTGCACTTTTATCATTTGTGATTAGATCACCTAGATGTATAAATGATGAGAGGACCCTATGATTTGTTCATGGACGGAGAATGATATGAGACAGTATCAGTCCACGTAGGATAAATCATTAAATATCCCTAGTCAGAGTATTATCGAGATTGGACATCGATAAATACGTAAAATACTAGTATTACACGTGTGCATGTTTGTGAGGGCACAACGACATAGTTCTCATATATTTGGGTATAGGATACTTATGCAAGTGTAATAGGAGGTTGTGTTTTACCGATGGTACGGGAAACAGCTTCGTTCTGGATAAGACCCCCTCGGAATTCGATTGGTAGTATGACTATGTGTCTATGGAAGTCCGAAATCAGGGTAGGTGTATTTGGTCTTAACCTGAGACTTGCACCGCTAATACTTACGACAATCAATATACTTTGGTTGAGGTCGTCCAGGGCTTTAACCGGTTCTGTGTACGCCAATACTGGGTATATTGAGAATCGTAGTGTGTTGGGTGTGATGTCAAGATGGAAGTGTCACTCCAGTCATATGGAGATGATGGTCACGAAGGATACGGGACTGGTTCTCTTAAATACTGCAGCTATCGGGATAAAATGACAAGGTCAGGTTTATCCAATTAGAGAGACTAGTCACCAGACATCCGACACGTGATTCGTACGGGGCAGACACAATTCCAGCCCCAGGCCTAGCACGTGATCATTCGATACTGGACAGAAATACGCAATACTACGGTATACTACGCTTGATACAGATCCTTTATTCCTGTAAGGATGTTTCCGGAGAATTGGGTAGGCATGGCGCTTTGCTAGAGGCCAACTTTGTCTTGTAAATCGGTATAAACATAGTACGAGGTACTTACGTGTTCGGATAGTCCGACGACCGAATTTACTGCCAATATATCTGGGGATCTCATGGGTCGCTTCCCAAAGATTCACCGATGACGTATAACTCGTACTCTAAATTAATATAGGATTAATTAGATGAGAGAGAAAATTAATCTGGGATTAATTGCAGACATATTTTATCTGGGATAAAATATCATTAAAGAGAGATAACGATTAATTTAGAATTAATCGATTAATTAATATATTTGATATATTAAACGAAATTGGATTTCGACGCGGAATTAAAATTAGATTTTAATTCGGGTGAACGAATTAATTTAGAATTAATTCGTTAGCGATGTGAATAGTGATTTCACTAGGCGTAATCATTTAATTACGACGCAACGGAAAATTCGTTAATTTGGAATTAGCGAACCTGAGCCCGAGATTATTTGCGAGCGCATTCGCATTTCGAATTCGAGTGCGGCACGCAAGTCAAATCAAGCGTCAAATCGCTAGTCGCATCTAGCGTCACATCAAGCATCAAATCATGTCACTTTGAGTGATGTGACACTTGATTGATTGATGTGATTGATTGATTGATGGTAGTTGTTGGAGTTGTTGGAAGGCTTTTCATTTGACTTATTGGAAGCCTAAAAAGTGGTAATTCACTTATTTATTTTTGGAAAATATATAAGTGTTTGATTTACACTTTTCCAAACCAATTCAACACATTCTCTCTTCTCTCTTTCTCCCTCATCCTCACGCCCAAATGGGGCAAAAATTTTTCTGGTTTTGCTGGGCAGTGACCGACAATAAAGGGAAGCAAGAGTGGATTTTGTGGCAAAATCTCAAGTGCTAGCACACTTACGAGACATACGAAGGTGATAGGGAAGCCTACCCATGAGCCGGGAACCATTCGACGATGCTTGGAGCTTGACGAAGGGCCAAAAACGAAGCCAAAACAGTGAGCACAAATCTGCAGTTCACGCCAAACCAGTGAGCAGTTTTTTGAGTTTCGTTGCTTGCCGCGTCGCTCAACCGATCAATGTAAGTATTCCGCAACTTCTTCGATGTGTATTCGCACATTTTTCATGCTTATAATTGATCTTGGGACCTTAATAGAAACCAACAATGGCATCTAGAGCAAGGTTTGAGCATGAAAAAGTTTAGGGCTTAAAATTGGGTAAAATGAATTTGAGCATGATTTTATGAAATTGGATGATTAAGTATGCTTAAATGTTGTTGAATTGAAGATTGATTGGATCAATTTCAAGAAAATATGTTTGGAACAATTTTCCCCAATTATCTTGTGTTGGCCGAATCTACACATGCCCTAAATGTCTTGGTAATTTTGATTTTTGACCATTGGATGAGTTGGAAATCATTTGGGGATATTGATTTAATGTTGAATTGAATTTAATTGGATTGAATTCGAATCGGAAAAAATTCCCCTCCCTTGGCCGAGACTTGTAGCATGTAAATTGGGTTTGATTTTAATCAAAATGTGTTGGACATGTGATGATGTAAATGAGCATGATTAGTTATGTTAATTATGGTTTTAGAAATGTTAATTTGGTAATTAATTGTGTAATGCACTTTATGTAATTAAATTTTGAAATTGGGTTTTGTGATTTAATTATAATTGGGCCTTAATAATTGGATTTGGGCTTGTTGTGTTGTAATTGGGCTTGTTGGGCTTTGTTGTACAAAGTTGGGTTTAGGAAAAATTGGTTGGATCCAATGGGCCCAAAACCGCTTCCATAAAGCCCAAATGCGACTTAATGAACCTTTAAAGTTTAATTGGGCCTAATGGGCTAAAATTAATTTATGGGCTTATGGGGTAACTCCCGGATTGGATTTTGGTTATTCGGTTTGATCCGAGTTGACCAAAAGTCCACGCCTCAAGAAATTAATTAAAAGCCCATTGGACTTTAATTAAATTGACGTTGGACGTTAATCGGGCTTTGAGACCCGTTGCGATTAAATTTGGAATTTAAGTCGTAAAAGTTCATTATAAAGTGTAATATTTAATTTGGAATTAAATAGTGAATTAGAATTAAATGCGTATTAAATTGGATTTAATTATGTAATTTAATTTAATTCGAGAGTTCGTACTTTGAGTACTTATTCGCAAAACGAGTTTGACTCGAACAAAATCAAATCGTTGTTTGAACATTGGATGGTCACTAATTATCAGATTAAATAATTTGATTAGATTGATTGATAACATGCTTGTGTGAATATATGGTTGCGATGCATGAATAATGTATATCGGATGGATATTAGATGGGTGGGACAATTTTAGAAATTTTTGTAATAAATTCGATTTATTAAATTGGACCTGCGTGTCCAGCCTTATTACCTCTCATTTCTTTGTATTCTCTTCTCACCTATTCCCCTCAATGTAAATGAGGTTTCTTTAGAAGTGTAGTGTAACGGGTAGAAGTAATACTTGTGCTAGCGGGAGAGAAAAAAGGAGAGATTTGATCTAGGATCAATGTGTAAAGTACATAATCCTAGGGAAAATGTATTTAAATGGTTTAATTTTCAAAATTGGGAAGAAATTTTAGGATGGTCCTGGAAAATAATAAGTTATTTTATTTGATAAATTAATATATTAAGCCTAAGCCCGGAGTTAAGCAAATAGTAAAGCATGATCTTTGGAAGATCATGTAATGATAACTTAAGTGCTTAATCCATTAAGCTTGTCGCAGTAGACTCCTTAATTTCTGAATTAGAACTAAGGATTAGATCCTTAAAGTATGATACTGAAATTGAAGGATCTTCATAAATCTAATTTTAAATTTTAGAAGTTCTAAATTGCAATAATTAATTCTTGGAGAATTAATGATCTCAAGGAGACAAAGTCAAACTTTGCAATTAGACAAGTAGCGCAAGGCGCACCTTACTTTGATATTCTAGAAGGCCAAGGCTTGGCCAAAGGCTTCTGGAGTGTTGAAAGGGCAAAGGCAAAATCATTATAATCTTCTAGGAAGATAAAGGACATATCCCAAAATGTCTGCCTAAATGTGGCAAACGGGATCGCGGAAGCGTGACTGCGTTTGGACAAAGCAGACATGAAGGAATTGAAGACTCTGACTTCAAATATGCTTGTCAAAATTATGTTCACGACTAGTATTAAAATTGGATTTTAAATACTAAGTGTGGTACATAAATATATATTGATGTTCAGAATCTGTTTTGAACAGGATACTGACTTCAATCGAGATTTATCTGTGAATTGTAAACGGAATGAAAGTCGTTGTTTTAACCGTAGATACCTAAGTTTAGGAACTACCTTCGGGTATGTACCTAAATTTGGAAACTGCTGTAATGTAATTGGTTTGACTAGATACATTATCTTTATATCAGTGTTTGACCCGCTGCGGGTGAACCTTTATATTCTAGAACACTAAAGTGTTTTATTATATAAAGATGATATTGAGAT
The DNA here is from genome assembly GCA_019454045.1 of Zanthoxylum bungeanum. Classification (NCBI taxonomy): domain Eukaryota; kingdom Viridiplantae; phylum Streptophyta; class Magnoliopsida; order Sapindales; family Rutaceae; genus Zanthoxylum; species Zanthoxylum bungeanum. Next base: position 11,169 of record SKCR01018191.1, on the reverse strand, counting down.
AAACACATTAGATGTGAATAATAGAGTTTATATTTTGAATATAAATAAATCTCAAACGTTTAAATGACAAACAAATAGCTCAACTGATTTGATCAGATGAAACTTAATTGTGGCATTGTGTCTGGGACACAATTAAACAAGACTCGTATATCCACACTTTTGAAGAGTGGGTACTCGGACTAATTTGATTCTATTCAAATAAAGTCTACGAATCTAGTTTATTGGGCAAAGTGCCTAAAACACTATTTACTTGGTAAAAGTGTAAATGCCACCGATCCGTTAGCCCTAGTTCATAGTGAAGCAAGTGGGCCCATGTCTAGCTAGGCTAGATGTGGATATGAATATTTCGTGACCTATACGGATATGGCATCGCGTAATGGTTGAGTGTTTCTTTTGAAGAACACAAATCGGAAACTTTTAAAGTTTCGACACGAAATAGACAAATAGATCGGCTAAGGTATTAAATCATCACGGTTAGACCATGATAAAAATACTTAAGCAATAAGTTTCTAATATACTTGAAAGAGTAAAGTATTCTTTCAATGAGGACTCCTCCCGGAACTTGTCAATTGACGGTGTGTCCGAACTAGAGTAACCGAATCTTGTTGGACATGATAAGGTTAATCATGAATCGCCATGAGCTACCATTTCCTTCAACGGATAAGCATTAACAGTGCAAGAACTTATTTAGAATAAGGTTCCATTAAAATCTGTTAAACAGATTTCATATTAAATATGAACATGAAAGAAACCGGGTTTCACATTCCTGATAATTTGGGTATGCTTGGCATATGTTTGGATGATACCAAACTAAAACCTAAATAGGATAAGTGTTAATTGTAGGTTATCCTAGGGATACCATAAGTATTGTACTTATACAACTCACATTAGAACAATTAGATTGTTGCTCGCCATGCGGTTTTCCTAAGAGGAATACCGATATGCAGTGGTAAGTGGGAGGATAGTATAACTCGATGTAAATCGGAGTACTACTGTTCATGGCACCGAATCCTTAATGGAACATGTATAGTTCATCAAGGATGAAACTATACCATTAATCTTCGAATACACAAGAACCGCGTAAGTTGGAGAGAGTCAGAAAACAACCTGGGGTATGTGTTTCTGATCTCACCTCATAAAGATGTCTATCTTATTGAGGTATACCATCTGACTACGTATGAGGAAGTGATACAAGGTATCGACTCCCTAATTATGAAAAAGTGTCATGAATCCGAAATGGATTCCATGTATATCAACCAAGTTTGGATACTTGTTGATGTACCGCAAGGCATTGTGCCTATTGGTACTTATAAGTCTTCAAGGAAGACATACATGGAAGGCAACATACCAACGTATAAAGCTAGGCTTTTAACGGAAAGGTATCGTTATCAACATTGTGTTGATTACGATTAAACCTTTTACCTGTTGCCACGGTAAATCCATTTGGATAATGCTTGCTAATGCTGTATGTTTCATTTATGAAATATGACAGCTGGAACGAAAAAATCACTTTCCTGAAAAGGAAACCTTTTGGAGGATGTTTATAACATCCTGTCGGTTTTGTCGTACCAAAACTAGCAAACAAGGTTTGCAGGTTATTCGATCCATGTTTGGATTGAAGCAAGCATAGGTTCTAAGAATTGTCGTTTTGATGTGATCATAATGGTATATGATTTAATTCAAAACGAAATGATTATTGTGTATATAAGAGGGTTAGTGGGAGCGCACTGACAGTGGCTGTCAAATAAAATAATGATAATACGTCATTTCTTGGAAATGATATTCCCATAAAAAAACAATCGGTGAAAGCTTGGCTTTCGATGAAACTCTCCGTGGAATCGTACATTGAAAAATGTACGCTACCTGGTGTCTCATACGCTTTGAGCATATGAAGTCACAAACAGGCCAATCCGAGTGATAGCCACTGGATTGATGTTAAGAACATCCGTTAGTATCTGAGAGATCTAAGGATGTTGTCTTAGTCTATGGAGATGGAGAACTTGAAGTGACTGGGATCACTGTAGCAAGTTTCCTAACCGATAAAGACGACTAAAAGTCGCAAACAGTACTATACAGTTTGAATAACGGTACAGTGAGCTGGAAATCTTCCATGCAAGATACTGTTACCGAATAAACAACAAATGTAGGTTAATTGTTGCAGCTGAGGCGGCAATAGAAGCCTTCTGGGTCGATAAACAAATCTAATTAGATTAGATATAGTTCTGTTAGCAGTTGAGCTAGGCGTCAGTACAGGCTAAAGAATTAATGGTCTCATCAACGATCCAGATATATACTTCGACTATTCATCTGATTCGTTCGGATCGTACATCGTGGCGATGTGATGATTATATAAATCACATCAGACGATAATCATACAAATCCGCTGACGAAAGTTTTTTCTAAGCAGTTTGAGCAAACCGTACGTAGTTCGGGTGTCAAGCACTCGAGTGACTGGCTATAGGCCGAGTGGGAGATTGTTGGACAATTATGACCCATAGCGTCACTATTTGTACAGATCATTGTGTTGTTATACAAATTAACTATGTGACAAAGGAGATTGCACTCTTATAATTTGTGATAAGATCACCTAGATGTATAAATGATGAGAGGACCCTATGATTTGTTCCTGGACGGAGAATGATATGAGACAGTATCAGTCCACGTAGGATAAATCATTAAATATCCCTAGTCAGAGTATTATCGAGATTGGACATCGATAAATACGAAAAAGACTAGTATTACACTTGTGCGCGTTTGTGAGGGCACAACGACATAGTTCTCATATATTTGGGTATATGATACTCATGCAAGTGTAATAGGAGGTTGTGTTTTACCGATGGTACGGGAAACAAATTCGCTCTGGATAAGACCCCCTCGGAATTCCATTGGTAGTATGACTATGTGTCTATGGAAGTCCGAAATCAGGGTAGGTGTATTTGGTCTTAACCTGAGACTTGCACCGCTAATACTTACGACAATCAATATACTTTGGTTGAGGTCGTCCAGGGCTTTAACCGGTTCTGTGTACGCCAATACTGGGTATATTGAGAATCGTAGTGTGTTGGGTGTGATGTCAAGATGGAAGTGTCACTCCAATCATATGGAGATGATGGTCACGAAGGATACGAGACTGGTTCTCTTAAATGCTGCAGCTATCGGGATAAAATGACAAGGTCAGGTTTATCCGATTATAGAGACTAGTCACCAGACATCCGACATGTGATTCGTACGGGGCAGACACAATTCCAGCCCCAGGCCTAGCACGTGATCATTCGATACTGGACATAAATACGCAATACTACGGTATACTACGCTTGATACATATCCTTTATTCCTGTAAGGATGTTTCCGGAGAATTGGGTAGGCATGGCGCTTTGCTAGAGGCCAACCTTGTCTTGTAAATCGGTATAAACGTAGTACGAGGTACTTACGTGTTCGGATAGTCCGACGACCGAATTTACTGCCAATATATCTGGGGATCTCATGGGTCGCTTCCCAAAGATTCACCGATGACGTATAACTCGCACTCTAAATTAATCTAGGATTAATTAGATGAGAGAGAAAATTAATCTGGGATTAATTGCAGAGATATTTTATCTAGGATAAAATATCATTAAAGAGAGATAACGATTAATTTAGAATTAATCGATTAATTAATATATTTGATATATTAAACGAAATTGGATTTCGACGCGGAATTAAAATTAGATTTTAATTCGGGCGAACGAATTAATTTAGAATTAATTCGTTAGCGATGTGAATAGTGATTTTGCTAGGCGTAATCATTTAATTACGACGCAACGGAAAATTCGTTAATTTGGAATTAGCGAACCTGAGCCCGAGATTATTTGTGAGCGCATTCGCATTTCGAATTCGAGTGCGGCACGCAAGTCAAATCAAGAGTCAAATCGCTAGTCGTATCTAGCGTCACATCAAGCGTCAAATCAAGTCACTTTGAGTGATGTGACGCTTGATTGATTGATGTGATTGATTGATTGATGGTAGTTGTTGGAGTTGTTGGAAGGCTTTTCATTTGACTTATTGGAAGCCTAAAAAGTGGTAATTCTCTTATTTATTTTTGGAAAATATATAAGTGTTTGATTTACACTTTTCCAAACCAATTCAACACATTCTCTCTTTCTCCCTCATCCTCACGCCCAAATGGGGCAAAAAGTTTTCTGGTTTTGCTGGGCAGTGACCGAAAATAAAGGGAAGCAAGAGTGGATTTTGTGGCAAAATCTCAAGTGCTAGCACACTTACGAGACATGCGAAGGTGATAGGGAAGCCTACCCATGAGCCGGGAACCATTCGACGATGCTTGGAGCTTGACGAAGGACCAAAAACGAAGCCAAAACAGTGAGCACAAATCTGCAGTTCACGCCAAACTAGTGAGCAGTTTTTTGAGTTTCGTTGCTTGCCGCGTCGCTCAACCGATCGATGTAAGTATTCCGCAACTTCTTCGATGTGTATTCACACATTTTTCATGCTTATAATTGATCTTGGGACCTTAATAGGAACCAATAAGAATGTATGTGTATTCTCCATACAGTAATGACAAACCAATTTTCCAGATATAGTCCAATCAGACAACATCGAGTAAGTAGGAAAATCAGTATATTTTCACATCAGTAAAACTCTCAAGTTGAAGTTTTACTTTCTTGGTACATCATATGTTTGCACACCCACATCCCACAGTAGTTGAAGTTCAGCTACCAAGGACTGGAGGTAAACATTTGTATTCTATTTCGGATTCTGAGGCCCCATAATAATTAATGATAAGAACATATACTGCTCTTTCATGCACATCCAATGTGGTAAATTGTACAAAGTGACTTTAACAGGCCATAAAGAATATTGTTGTCTTGATTGATCAAATAGGTGAAAGCCATGAGTAATGAAGGATAAGTGCGGCTAAAATTATTCCATGCCTCTGAGTCAGATGGATGATACATAATGCGTTCTTCTTGTTCATACTCATCATGCCATCTCATTTGCTCGGCTGTTGCCGTTGAAGCCTCTAATCATTGCAACCTTGAGGTCAATGGAAAATAAAATATCTTCTTATACGACACGTTCTTATGTTTAACTGATCCTCTTATGTTCTTAAATCTGGATTGAGAACGAAATTTACACATTGCCATGGAAATATCATCACCCATAGCTTATCATGCAGCCATTATTACAACAATCAATTTTTTCTACAAGTAACCCAAGGCCCTGGACTAATCGCACTGTAAAAAATATTCATCATTGTATTGTCTTATGGTAACACTTCTTTAATGAACTGTACACAATCATCGAATGCCTTCTCTGACTGATATTGCTCAAATTTCATATTCAAACATCGAGCTATCGCTGACAATTATGAAAGTTTTTCATACGCCGACCACAACTCTGTATCTAAAGAATTCAGCATCTTATAAAAATTCTCTGTAAAAGGATTATGGGATTCCTTCAGATTCTCTGTCTAAAAACTAGAACCATTTGTATCAAAATTATTAGGGATATCAATTTGGATTAGGATTCATTTAGTCGTTCTATGCGATTCGCTTTAAAGCAAATATGTATTTGAAAAAATGGATTCATTTAATTATTGGGTCAATTCGATTCGATTCGTTTATTAAATGAATCGAATATGAATTTAAGCTCACTGATTAATTTATTCATTTATGATTCGTTTTATTATTTTTCTTTATTAGTTATTGTTATTTTTCAATTAAGATTTGATAAATCATTGCCAATTATCATAGAAAAATAATATTATCTATATTTGATGAGGTATTTTTAGTAAATTATTAATTGTGTATTTATATGTATACATTTATGAAAAATTAATGTAAATAAATTATGTTAATTTATGTTATTAAATAATGTAATGTCTAAACGGATATTCATATTCGATTCGTTTAGTGAACAAGTCGAATACGAATCATGATATCATGATTCGTTTAGTAAATGAATTAAATACGAATCCATTATATTTTTATTCGATTCGAATTCAATTCGTCAATTCATTTTGCCACCCCTAAAAAAACTGTGGTAATCATTAACAAAGCTAGGGCCAGCAGCATCATAAACCATTTGACGATATGGATTTATGGCTTCTGTTTCCATCACCGTTTGCGTGTTGTATGTGAACTACTCAGACAGACTACATGTAAGAGTTTCCTATTACCAATCCCATACATAATAATCTGAAACAAATCATCTTTTCACCAGATGTAACTTAACTTCCTCAATTTCTCTAAACTTCCGAAGATGACATACTGTGCAAGGATACCTTATCTTATTTTCTTGCATATATGCCGACTGACCATAGCATATTCAATAAACTCATATACCACATTCACAAATTCCATGTTAAGTGTGTCATCATTGTGAAACCTCACACACATCCATTATCTGTTTGAATTCATTTATATTATCTTATGAAATGGAAGAATACAACAATTCACACTTTTACGGAAAGAAACAGATCAAACTATAATATTTTAAAATAATCATCAAACACAATCACAATACAAGTTCATAACTAATTAATTTGATTTTCTTACCTAAATATAACCACACCCAAACATAATCCATAAATACAAGTTTCTAATAAATCTGATTTGAACATAACATTTCTTAATTTATATGGTAGCAAGAAAAAAACTTACCAAGACTGGAGCGGTGAAGAAGACAGTGAGCATAAATCTGAAAAATGAACGAGATAGTGAGCAGTGATTCAGGGAAAGGGGAAATTTATTTTTATATGCTGGAATTTTACCGACCGCGTTAATTCGGTCGATAAAATTAGGGTTTTACGGACCAAAAAAATCGATCGGTAATACGATAGTAATGGCGTCAATAGTCAGCGCCCAATTGGATTTCAGCGCCTTATTTTACCAATCGAATTTTTAGTGGTAGGTAATCATCGACCAATTTCTTCGATTCGAATAAATATCGTCAATATATATATATTTTTATAATATATTTAAATTAATTATATTTTACTGGCCGAATTACAATCGATCGGTAATAGTTATAGACTATCGAAAAATATTTCGGTTGGTAATATAAATGTATTTATGATGAGCGGAAAATATCAATATTTACCGCCCCTTTAACTTAATATTTTGTTTAGTTTCTCGGGTTTGATGAATGTTTTGATGTGTTTTAGTTTATTTTGCAGATAAAATAATATCAGGTCTCAATGAAATCATTTAGGATGAAATATGGGTCAAATAAGGGCAATTATTGGATTTGATATTTTAATTTTGGAGATTGGAAACTTGAAAGGGCGTTTTGACGAAGTGCAGTTTTGGAAATTCCAATTTTGCGCATCTGTCGTATTTTGGGAATAACTTTTTACTCAGATATTGGATTGAGCTGATTCAAGTTCCAGATTAAAGAAGACTCAAAGATCTACAACTTTGAAAGACAAAATAATTTCGAATTCTGAAGATTTCATGCCCGAAATTGATGAACCATCCAGAAGTGTGTAGTGTGTAATTATTAAAGTCACTTTCAATCATTTTCAAAGCAAAAAATAAATTAATAAATAAATAATAAAAATTATCAAATCATCACCAAACATGATAAGAGATTAGTGGAGCAATTAATAATGGATTTGGTGGAGCAATTAGTGGAGCAATTAATAATTGATTTGGTGGATGATTTGATGGAGGCAAAATTTTGCCTATAAATACCAAGCCATTTCATTTGTAAAATTCATACTTTCTTCTAAGGAATTCCTTAAGAATACTAAGAAGATTGTATCTTGTTTGTTTATTTACAGCTTTCAGTAATTAATTTCCGCTTTCGCACTTTCTTTTCTTTACTTTTCAGTTTTTACTTTCCGCAATTTACTTTTACGCACAGTACTTTTCTTTCTTTAATTTTCAGTTTTTACTTTTCAGTAATTTACTTTCAGCAATTTACTTTTCAGCAATTTACTTTCAGCAATTTACTTTCAGTAATTTACTTTCAGTAATTTACTTTCAGCATTTAATTTTCAGTATTTTACTTTATGTCTTTTATTTTATTTAAGTTTTTTTTACTACCCGTAAATATGTGTCGTAACTAAGCCAGTTATCTGGGGTTGTGATGAAATCCAATATCACCGGTTTATAAGGGGTTAGATTATAGCTTGGGTAATATAAAGATTTATTTATTGAGTCTTAAACTTAATGCTTTTTCATTAATTGGCCATTAATAAAATTGATCTGGTAAATCTAAAATGAACTAGACATAGGGATTTTAGGTTTCAGCCTTAGACTCAATAGCCCACGATCTTCCTTGAGGATAGATAACCCTTTAATAGATTTCCTTACAGGATAGGAATATACCTGTCGGGCGGGGGTAGCCATAATTGGAACTTAAACTTAATGAATCCAGATAATTTGGTTGACATAGACATATGGTTCAATTGGGTTAAACTGGGTATTTGTGTCTGACCATCGACAGAGGCTTACACATAATTTAGTGTTCCAGGTTAATAAATCAATATGTTACCCAACTATAAGATAACCACTTCATCTTTAAAATGATATTGGAAGAAATCACAACCCTAGATAGTTTTTAATATTGAATTTTTTAAAACCTATTTTCGACAAATTTATTTACTTGCTTTTAAATTTAGAATCGTCACCATTTCAAATCAATCAATCAACCTGTTAGATACTAGTAATCATTTGACCTCATAAAATTAATAGTTTTGATATTAAGTCCTCGTGGGATCGATATTTTTATACTACTTGAACGATACGTGCGCTTGCGTTATACGTGTGTGTTTACGCCGGTCAATTTTTTGGCGCCGTTGCCGGAGACTTATTTATCTTTCACTATTAATTTAGGGGTTAGATACGTTACTTGTATCTAATTTATTTTTACTTATTGTTTTTGTTTTCTTGTGTTTCAGGTTCTCAGAAACTACATGAGACGAACCAGAAGCTTTGAACTCCGATCGCTTGACCCAGAAATTGAAAGAACCATCAGACTGTTGAGAAGGGAAAGACGAGAAGGCCAAGAAGCTTTAGTTAACATGGAACCTGAACCGTTGGAGGTTGCACCACCAATTCCCATTCGAGACAGAACCATTCCGGTGGTTGACAGACTCATTTCCTGTATTGTACTTCCTCTCTTACCAGCAAATGCGTGTGACATCAAAACATGCATTCAGATGATTCAGTACTCAGTTCAGTTTGGGGGAAATGCAACTGAAGATCCTAATCCCCACATCAGCAACTTCCTGGAAGTTTGCGGCACTTTTAATTACAACCGAGAAGCTGAAGAATCAATGAGACTGCGTGTTTTTCCATATTCCTTGAAGGACAGAGCTAAAGCTTGGCTACATTCATTACCAGCAGGTTCCATCACAACTTGGAACACTTTAGCCACCAAATTTCTTGCAAAATACTTTCCACCAGCCAGAACCGGAAAGCTGAGGAATGACATCACATCCTTTGTACAACAAGATTCAGAATCCCTCTGCGAAGCTTGGGAAAGGTACAAAGATTTACTCCGGAAATGTCCACACCATGAGATTCCAAAATGGCTTCAAGTCCAAACATTATATAATGGACTTTCTGGAATAATGAGAACCACAATCGATGCTGCTGCTGGAGGAGCTTTAATGGCAAAAGGAGAAGATCAAGCCTGGGAACTAATCGAAGAAATGGCCAACAACAATTCCTTGTGGCCAACTGAAAGGAGCATGATCCAAAGAATTGCAGGAATTTATGAAAGTGGAGCTAATACAGCAGTCAACACCAAGCTAGATCAAATATGAAAATTCATGGAGACTCTTACCACTGGATCCACAAGTTCACCATATGGAGGAGCACCAGAACCAAACCAACATGAAGAGACGGTGAATTATGTCAACAATTTCAATAGACAGGGGAACAATCCATATTCCAACACCTACAATCCAGGGTGGAGGAATCATCCTAATTTTTCATGGAGCAACAACTCAGGGCAAAAGAACAATCCACCACCTGGATTCCAACAGCAGAACTATCCACCACATGGATTCCAAAAACAGAACAAAGGCCAAGAACAGATAAATGAACCAGGAATAACAGAAGTGCTGAATCAGTTAAAAAAATACGATGCTATGTTTCAGAGCCAATCAGCTTCCATCAAAGCACTGGAGAATCAAATCGGACAACTGACCAATGCTCAGAGTTACAGACCGCTAGGTACCCTTCCCAGCAACACAGAGCCAAATCCAAGAAACATGGGGAAGGAACAATTTCATGCCATCATGTTAAAGAGCGGTACTGAAATCAACAAAGATGTTGGAGTCAATTCAACTGCTGAGGAAGTTCCAAAAGAAACAAAGCAACAAATGGAGGAAAAAGAAGCAAAGGAAAAAGAACAGATCACTCCACCTCCACCTTTTCCTGAACGTCTTCAGAAGAATAAATTGGACAAGCAATTTTCCCGATTCCTGGAAATATTCAAAAAGCTGCATATCAACATTCCATTTGCAGAAGCGTTGGAACAAATGCCCACCTATGCCAAATTCATGAAAGATATTCTTTCACAAAAACGAAGATTGGGAGATTACGAGACAGTAGCATTAACAGAAGAATGCAGTGCTATCATTCAGAGGAAACTTCCCCCGAAGTTGAAAGATCCTGGCAGTTTCATTGTTCCTTGCATCATAGGAGAACATAACTTTGGTAAGGCTTTATGTGATTTAGGTGCTAGTGTTAACTTGATGCCTTTTTTCTATTTTCAGGAAATTACAGATTGGAGAAACAATGCCAACTTCAGTCTCACTGCAACTTGCTGATAGAACGCTCGTATTTCCAAGAGGCGTAGTTGAGGATGTGCTGGTCAAGGTTGACAAATTCATTTTCCTAGCAGATTTTATTATCCTTGATATGGAGGAAGACGCAGACGTGCCAATCATCCTCGGGAGACCGTTCTTGGCTACAGGTCGAACCATTATTGATGTACAAAAGGAGAACTAACCATGAGGGTACAGGACCAAGAAGTAACATTCAATGTTTTCAAGGCCATGAATTTCCCAGATGATGAAAAGAAGGAGGAATGTTTCAAACTCGATGTGATACACAGTACCATTCAGAACTCTGATGAAATACAAAGTTCTACTGACAAACTTAAAACATGTCAATTGCCTGTGGAGCCTAAAGATAAAGCATCTTTTGCACTGAA
>SKCR01018190.1:0-20247 GCA_019454045.1 Zanthoxylum bungeanum | reverse complement strand
TAGTTTAATGAATTATAAATTGCCTTGGATAGTTTTCTTTACTTCGTAACTTAGTTAATGAGTTGTCATGACTTAGTTGCGTGTTTCTAAAAGAATATACATTGAACGTGTTGAATGGTTCGAGAACTTTCAATATGTTTCTGATGAAACACAAATAGAATATTTTGAATGGTTCAAAGATATTCTATTTGAAGTGTTGAAAACTATATTTTAAAATTCATCATGCGTCTTTGAATTGTTCAAGGATGTTTGATATGATCAAACATATGAATTTATGACAATTAGTTCTAAAGTTATATAATGAATTTGATTCTTACTTAATATGATTCTTCTACGATTCCATTGTAATGGAATTGATCAGTGGGAGAAATTGAATCTTATATGATATGATTCGTTTGATATTGAGTGTTACCGAATTAGTTTCAATACTCTTTGGGATATGCTCCAGTAACACTAATTCATCTTTTAATTAAGGTTCCATTAGTTTCTACAGTTACGTATATGATATGTATAAGTAGAAAATTTGATTCTTAAAAGGTTTGAGATTTGAATCTTATTACTTAATGTGTAACATCGGATGTTGACAATTGTAGAAAAGACTTGACTTATTGAAGTCAAATGTGAGAGTGATAAACTATAATGGAACTACATAATAATGAGATGAAAAAACCCTTAGACAACTTCCGTATAAGTTCAATAGGATATCAGAATCATTTATAAAGTATTTGATACTTAATGATTTTGTAATTTTCTTTTCGAAGAAAATTATCCTATAAATTATAGTGGAAGCGATATTTGATATCGGTTTCGAAAGTTAGCATTAAAACATAGATTTAAAATTGTTCATAGTTTACTACGATCAAGTTCATAACTTGATTGAACTTTCGTTATGAATCATATCAGAATCATTTATAAAGTATTTGATACTTAATGATTCTGTAATTTTCTTTTCGAAGAAAATTATCCTATAACTTATAGTGGAAGCGATATTTGATATCGATTTCGGATGTTAGAATTAAAACATAGATCTAAAATTGTTCATAGTTTACTACGATCAAGTTCAGATTTTGATTGAACTTTCGTTGTGAATCGTTCATAAAATGTGTAAATTGTTTACGCATTAAAAGTAAAGTGAGCTTGATAAAAGTTTGACCTTTATAGTATGATTGTGAGAAAAGTTAAACTCAACTATCTATTGTAGATTCTAAGAAAACTTGTCTCTAGTCGCACTAATTGAACAATTAAGGATTTGTTGATTAATGTTGATATTAAACTGTGTATTTTAGCTAAAGAATGCAAAGTGGCGTTCTTGAGTGGTTTATTCGAATAAGAGATCCATTGCGATTTCTTTGTTTGAAGAGTTCATTCTAGAATGGTTCTGGATTTTATATTCTACTGATATCACAGTTTGGTGTACTAGCTTACAAAGTCTACTGTAGACTCAGGTAAGCTTTCCGAAAATCTGTGTTTTCTAATTTTGATAACAGTCAGATTGTCTGATTTTATCAAAGCATAGAGAATACACATATGATATTAGGGTCAGTGGGAGCGTACAAATTTCTTTCTAGTGTTATATATCCTAACAACATTATAATTATTAATGTAATAATGAAATGTTTGCGAGGTAAAATATTTACTTAAGTCTTCTTTTCTCCGTGAATGAAGTGGGATTAGTCTGTGTTATATTCGACATAAAGTTTTATATATGATATAAAACTAAGAGACTTGTGAGATACGCCCATTAGTCGCGCATTAGATATGATCTAATAAAGGACACAGCAAGACTATCTGTGTGACAGTTAGTTTAACTGTTTGACAGTTAGTGTGTCACTTGTATATAGTATTTATCTTTCGTAATGGATGTGTAGATATTGCATTTTTGCATGAGCCCCGTATGCAGACACTACCGGAAAAGTTACGGAAGTTCCGAAAAACAAATGCCGAAAGGAAAGAAAACCTCTAAAATTAGCCCCTAATTGGATTCAGACTCACTAGCCAGCCTCGGACTCGCTCAGTCCACTTCTGTTTCAAACCTTAGCTTCAGACCTCCCATACAGCCCAATCCACCCGGCCCAAAACCCCATGCACGCCCAAAACCCCATGCATAACATTCCCAAATATGATGAAATCTCCTTAGTTATGGGAGCATCAACACTTTCAAATTTAATGAGATTTTGGGATCCCATCCTCACTAATTTAACAAGATTTGAGATCTCCTCATCACCAAATTTACAAGATTTTATTCCCAAAATAATTTGATAATATATTCCCAAATAAACATGATTTGTTTCCCTATTTGGAGATCCCTTCAAATCATTATAAAAGGGAGGCTCTTCTTCTGGGGGGGCGGCAACTTGAAATAAAAAAAAAAGAGGAAAACCCGAGGAGGAATCACCAAAAAGAGAGACCAAAACTTGCAAAAAAAAAAAAGAAAAAAAACTAGAGAAGACTGAGAGAAAAAAATAGGGAATGGAACCAAAAAAACATGGAGAGAATGAGAAAAAAACAACGAAAAACCAGAGGGGAAACAAGCAAAAAAAATAATCAAACAACGACCCACAAAACAACCAACCATAGACCAAAAAACAACCAGTGACCAAAACAACCATCGACCAAAAAAACCATCGACCAAAACAACCAACCAGCGAACCAGAAACATCAACCAGAAGTAGAATCAGCGACATGAAAAGCAACCAGCAGCATGTAAGCCATGAACCAAAAGCAGAAACAATGAACTAGAAGCAGAATCATCGGAGTGAAAAAGCAACCAGCAGCATGAAAACCGTGAACCAAAAACCGAAACAGCAACCAAAAACTAAAATAGTGAAACAGTAAACCAGAAATCGAAATAGAAAACCAGCGAACATGCGATCCTTCCGGAAACGGCCTAACACACTTCTGAGAAAGCAACTTGAAAGGTAAGACCTGAGGGCACCCTTACCATATTTATTTTCATAGTTCCAGGCGCTGTATGCCTGGAAGGACGTGAAATACGTCCAGTCGGGTATGCGAAATCCTACATCAAAGACAACCAAATTTCTTGTCAAATTTTTTCTTTCTTTGGCATTTCGTTATTTTTCCTTTTTTTATCTATTTATTCACTTTTATTGTTGTTTCCTTATTTCACCTTTATTTTATTTATTTTTTGTTCATGTTGATGAGTATACGTATATGCATTGTTATATGTTTTCATGTCTATTTTTTATATCCGTTTACATTGCATTGATGATTATGTATGTTATTATCTCTTGCGGTATATCAGATGTAAACCCAAACGTAACTTCCGTAGCCGAATCTGAATGGATGGTAGTGCGGTCTGTACTTGGGATACAATTCCACGTGCCACTTGGGAAATACTAATATATGCGTTATTACCCCCATTTTTGTTTGCTATTTATTTATTGACGCGTTTCATTCTTTTGATTGTTTATTATAATTTTCTTTATCGCATCTCGTATTTCTTAATTGAATGTGCTTTTAGAACTACGTTACTGTGATTATTATTTTGGTTGGGTATGTTATTACATTTTTATTCGCTTTTATGCATGAATAGCATTAAGACTTGGCAATACCATTGTGTGAACCCGTCCATTATACTGGCATAAGTAAGGGACTATTTCGAACCAACGGTTTGAGGTCTTCCCTTGCGAGGGGTGAGTGCGGCCTTAAATCTTTCCCAGTTCACACTGGGTGGCAACTTCTTTATTCTCCGGTTTAGTCCCCCGTGGGCTAATTCGTACTATCTACCGGATGTGAGCCTAACAGTGTCGTGGTCGTCGAACATCATAGGTACAGCGGTAAACCCTTCTTCGCTCCTACAGATGGTGACTCCACTGGGGATAGAGAATCAGCCTCGAAATAATTCCTTGTTGTGTCTGTGGCTTTGGGTTTGGCTAACCAAGTCTCATATATTTTACATACCCTTCTTACCCCCGATGGTGTCATGTATCGTTAAGTCACTTTCAATCAAGCAGCGTATCGTTATGTGATGATAATCATCACTCGTTGGCACGTACCAAGGGTATAAAAAATACGTGCTCACTTGGTCGCTCGAACCCTTGAGTGGGGAGACCTGGTTGTGTGCAACCCTTCGGCGATGAGAGCCTTATCCATTCCCGTGTAAGCCCACATATGAACGATAGTTATGTGTCATATAGAAGCTACCCTCATGCTTATGTTTGGGCCCATTATCATTTGGATCTATTTGGGCTTCTCATCAAGGATACGAACTTGTTGGGACACTAAAATTGGGACGATTTGTATCTTTTTATGATTGAGCCAAAATTTTTCAAAGTAACGAACGGGCCACGTTGTGTTTGGGCCCCCTATCATTTGAAGTTATTTAGCCATCTTATCGTAAAAGTGTAAACATGTTGGGGCCTTTTCAACTATGACAAGTTTACACCTCGCGATAATCTAATTGAATGCTTTAAAATGATTGGGCCAACTTGTACGAAAACCTTGATGGGATTAGAAGGTCCAAACATGATCCGAATATGCCAGATGCATAAGTCTGATATCCGCACTTGCTTTCATCCATGAAGGTACGCCTTGTTATGGAATATTTGTAGACTTTTGGATATCTCCAAGTTCGTCTCTACCACAACCGTGATTACTGAGGGCCCAATTCGTCATTTCTAGACAATGGCATGATCCTTATAATAGGCTTAGTCAATCTTGTAAATGGGCGGTCTTCGTCTTTTACTGATGGAGAGAGACTGAGGTAGCCAAGGTTCACCCATGTAGCGTAGGAGAGAACGATCTTTGTGTACCCCACAATTGTGCATAAAATGAGTCATACCTATGGCAGAAATGGACTTACCACGGGTGCAGGAGTAATAAGGTCGGAATGGTATATTTTTTTGATAACCACATGCATCTCATGCATCGCATGCATACACACATCTTGCTGACCCCTTGTCTTAAAAGCCATCATAGATATCTGTTGGGTTAGAGAAGAAAGAAGATTTGTCAAGAAGAGATTAGCAAGCATGGATGCGTCAGGCAGCGAAGGTTCCCTCATGGATCAATTAGAGACCAACATCACCAAAATTACCGAGCAACTACAAGCTTAGACCAACGCTGTGGCCAATCTGATAGTACCCCGCACAGTGAGAACAGAAAATAACGAGGATGGAAGGTGTGAGGAGCCCCCGAATAAGGTAAATGAAGAAATCCATGTTTTTGATGGGGTATTGACATGATTGGAGAAATCATGTCAATACCAAACCATGGCCTTTCTTAGCATGGGGTATTGACATGATTGGAGAAATCAGGCCACATGCATCACACGGACACCACTTCATAGTAGTGGCGGTAGACTATTTTTCGAAATGGGTGGAAGCCAAGTCATTTCGTAGTGTTACGGTAAAGCAGATGGCCGAGTTCATAGCCCGTAATATAGTATGTCGATACAGAATGCCATATCACATAGTGACAGACAATGAAGTCTAATTTCAGGGAGAAACAAATGTGATGTTGTAGAAGTACGAGATAGGGCATCACAAATCATCACCTTACAGGCCACAGGCTAATGGAGCAGTGGCGGCGGCCAACAAAACCATAAAGAAAATACTAGCTAAGATGACAGAAAGTTATAAGGATTGGGCTGACAAACTACCATATGCCCAGTGGGGGTATAGAATTTCACTGAGAACATAAACGAGAGCCACACCCTATGCTTTGGTTTATGGGTTGGAGGCAGTGTTACCAGTTGAAATAGAGATACAGTCATTGTAGGTACTAGCAGAGGCAGGATTGCCTGAGTAGAAATGGGCCTCGCAGAGGTTCGAATAGCTAGCATTACTGGATGAGAAAAGGATAAAGGCCTTGCACCACATGCAGTTATACCAGAAAAGGTTGGCCAGGGTGTTCAACAAGAAGGTGCATCCCACCAAGATCAGAGAAGGTGATTTAGTGCTCAAGCAGTTGAAGCCACTGATAATAGACCCAATGGGAAAGTTCAGGCCCAATTGGGAAGGGCCCTACCTAATCAAGAAGTTGATGGGGAATGAGGCAGTGAGACTATCAGATTTGGAAGGGAACGAGTTCACCGAGCCTATCAACGTGGACAGACTGAAACAATACATTGCATAAAAAAAAGGCTCATTGGGTTAAAAATCCGCAAAGGACAGCCCAAGCAAAATATAGAGCGTGAGTGAGCAAGAAAATTAGTTAATTGTAAAATCCATGAGGAACAGTTAGCGACAGAGGTATCCTTGCAATGCAGTTCATTATTTCCTATATATATACTAAGAAGTAATGCAAACACCTTTTTTGAAACAAATGTTCAACATGTTCATAGATTTCCTAAATCCCAGCTAACCAGGAAAGATTAGAGTCAAGTAATTAAAAATCACGTCTTTTATTTCTTAGATGCTGGACCAAGGTCAGAAGATCTAGGAGAATAACTCCAAGAATAAAGAGGAACCTCGGGAATAAGGATGAGCAACTCCAAGAATGGAGAACAACCTCGGGAATGAAGATGAGCAAAGCCTCGAGAATGAGGACGGATCTAAAAAAAGAAAAAAAATAGAGAAAAAAAAAGATAAAAACTTTTTTAACTTGCTGAGTTGAAAACCTGAAAAGGCGACTCAGGCAAGATAGAATAATCCGCTAAGTTAAAAATCCGGAAGGACATCTTAGGCAAAAGGTAGGACGAACCTGCAAAACAATAGGACTCCCAAGAAACCGGCTTACAGGATGGTGCTTTATTCTGTCTAAACCATGAAGCGTCTCGGCCAAGAAAACTGGAGAAGGATCATGACCACATCGGATTCCCTCGATGATGTGCAATAAATGATAGTCGCATCTCGTACTATCACAACCCACCAAGAGGTATTGAGCCAAGATACAGAATAAGACTACACTCCTCCAGGGACGGGACCCTACCCCCATCCTGGAAGATACACGTAAAATCACTTGTAACTCAACGGACGAAGCATAAGGCAGCACATTTTCTGCATCCTCAGGAAAGCAAAAGAAAGCGTCATGAATAAAAAAACATGATTTTCAGTATCCGAGAAGGGTAGTAAGAGAAAAATAAAAGCCGAGAATGACAGCAAACTCCTCGGGGAGAGGGCATATTTCAAAATCTGGGAATCAGAAGACATGATTTTTTAGTATCCCAAAAGGATGAGGCCGCTTTCAAAAAGACGTAATCCACCTTGACCCGGTGCAGGTAGCAGAGAGCAGAAAACTGAGCCAGGTCTGAGGATGACCAGTCTACCACCTCGTGGATGAGGGACAAAACATGATCTTGAGCAATGGGATCAAAGAGAACTGAGCAATCACTAGAGGAGAATAGGCAGAAGGAAACTGTAAGCGGGCCAAGGGGCGACCAAAACTTTTTATAAGCAAAGGGGCACCAAAGGCCAAGAGGATTCCTAAAGTGGTGAATAAAACCCTCTAGCGTAAGGAATGCCTAACCAAGGATGACATCAAGCCAATAGGACAGAGAAACCCCATCGGAATAGGGAATGCATCCATGCATACATGCACACATGTCGCATATACACAATTTTGTTTTGTGTTCGCAGGCTTTGAAGAAAAAGAAAAAGCGACAAGGACGAGCAACTCCAAGAATGAAGGAGAACTCCAAGAATTGAGACGAACTCCGAGAATGGAGAGGAACCTCCGGATGGGGACGAAGAACTCCGGGAATTGAGAACAACCTCGGGAATGAGGTGACAAGAAACCTGCCTGGAACAAAACCAAGCAAACCCCTCCACGTGTTCTAAGCCCTAAGAACCACGAATCGTGATTTGTAAGAACAAAATCCTTCCAAGATCAAGTCCAACCCTTAGGGAACCTTGCCCTTAAGAACCTTTCTTTATTTCTTTGGAGAATCCTGAACATCGATACAGTGCCACAACGCTTGCCACACGTTGATAACCTTTTTTTCCGTAGAACCAAGGAAGAATCCACTCCCTCAAGATGACATAAGTCTCTTTATTTTGTAAAAAGATATATTCTTAGTTAATTCCCAATTACAATGAATAATGCCCCTTTGAATAGGTGGCTAACCATAATTCTACCCAATATAATAAAAATCCTAGTAAAATAACCAATAACATATACAATACTTTAAAATTTCGTGCATTGGGTTTGTAATATAATTAAAGTTTAGCCCAACACCTAAACAACACATAACCTTAAAATATATAAAATATAAAAACTGTATGGATATTTTACGTCCTCATTTTGACCAAGAAGAAGTCTGAACTAGACTTTGATGTAAGCTACAATGTTGTAGAGCTACGAGTTCTCTTTCCAATGAAACTTGAATCACCAAAATCGGATATCGGACGAGAACGTTACGTCCAAAATATGAGAAATATATTCCCGATAATCAAAGATTTTGATAACAAGATATTCCATAAACTAGACGATAGGGTGACGTTCCCAAAGAGGTTTTGAAAGCTGTTCGGTATGCCCAAAGTGCATCAGTTAGTCGAAGAGACCCATCTTTGTGATTTGGGTTGACCGTTTTTTCCAAAAAAATTTTGATTTCCCCATTTGCTAGTTCAACTTGACCATTTGTCTGAGGGTGATAAGAGGTGGAAACTTTATGTGTAACTCCATACTTTTTCATTAAAGACTCAAAAGGTCTGTTACAAAGTGTTTACCTTCATCACTTATAATGGCCTGGGGGATTTGTATCGACTTAAGATGTTTTCTTTTAAAAATTTAATCACAACTTTATGATCATTGTTTCGACAATGAATCGCCTCAACCCATTTTGAGACATAATCGACTGCAATAAAAAATATATTTAAAAAATCAAATGATGGTGGAAATAGACCCATGAAATATATTCCCCGATAATCAAAGATTTTGATAACAATGATGGGATTTAAAGGCATCATGTTTCCTTTTTTGAAATGTATCCCAACTTTTGACAAGTTTAATAAGTTTTACAGAAACATGTGTATCTTTAAAAATGGTGGGCCAATAAAATCTGCACTGCTAGATTTTTACAGAGATTTTCTTAGATGAAAGTTGACCTCACATGCTTGTTAATGACAAAACTGAATAACACACTTATCTCATTATCCGGTATGCTCGTCAGAAATTTGATTAGGGCAATACTTGAACATAAATGGATCATCCAGTAGAAACGTTTGACTTCGATTAAAAATTCTTTATGTCTGGTGGCTCCAATTGGAGGTAATTTTTCCTGTTGTAAGAAAATTGACAATATTAGCATACAAGGTATTGTATTTACAGAAATAAAAATCATTAGGAAAGAGTCATGATAGGCGTTGTGTCAATCGATGACTCATTTATGAGTCTCAATAAATAATATGCAACCATATTCTCTGCTCTTTTCTTGTCATTGATTGTGAGATTGAATTCTTGAAGCGCAAACCATTTTAGTAAAATCTTGGCTTTGCATCCTTTTAGACATCAAATATCTAACAGAACATGGTTAGGATAACAACGATTGTGGACCAATTAAATATGATCGAATTTGTCAAATATAAATATTACAACAAGTAGTTCTTTTTCCATGGTAGTGTAATGCATTTGTGCACTGTTTAAAGTTCCACTTGCGTAAAAAATTACATACGGCTTACTTTCCTTTCTCTGTCCTAATACTGCGCCCATTGCATAATCACTGGCATCACACGTTAGCTCAAAAGCCAAAGACCAATCAAAGGATTGCATGATAGGAGTAGAAGTTAAAAGAGTGATAATCTTTTCAAATTATTTTTGACATTCTTATGTCCATTCAAATGTTGCATATTTTAATAAGAGGTTACATAATGGTATGGATATGGTACTAAAATTTTTAATGAACCTCCTATAAAATCCTGCATGTCCTAAGAAAGAACGAATTCCTTGACTATTTTTTGGGTGGAAATTTAAATATTACCTTCATTTTTGCCTTGTCAACCTCAGTACCTTTAGATGACACAAAGTGACCCAAAATAATTCCTGAATTAGTCATGAACTGGCATTTTTCCTATTTTAACACAAGTCATTTTTCTTCATATCTTTTCAAAATATTTTCAAATTATTCAAGTAATATCAATTATTTCCTAAAAACAGTTATATCACCCATAAAGACCTCTAAACAGTGTTAACCATGTCACTAAATTTCTTAACATTGATCTTGGAATGTTTGCTGGTGTATTACAAAGTCCAAAAGGCATTTTCCTAAATACAAATGTTCAAAAGGGACATGTGAATGTGGTTTTTTCCCTGTTCTTCTAAAGCAATGAGAATTTGATAATAACCTAAGTAATCATCCAGAAAATAATAGTATGGAGTCCCGCTACCCTTTCCAAATTTGGTCAAAGGGTAAGTAAAATGATCTTTTCTAGTGGCATCATTTAGTTTTATTTAGTCAATGCACATACGCCAACTAGATGAGATTCGAGTTGGAATTAATTTTCCTTTTCATTTTTACTAAGTATTCCATACTTTTTAGGCACAACTTGTGTAGGGCTTGGCCACTTATATTGAGATAGGGTAGAAAATGCCTACATCAAGAAGTTTAAGGACTTTTTTTTTAGCACTTCTTTCATGTGAGGTTTAATCTTTCTTTAGGGTTGACGATATATCATAGCATATCTTCTAAATGTATTTTGTGTGTGCAGATCAAGGGATTAATGTCATTTATGTCTTTTAAAGTCCATCCAATTGCCAGTTTATGTTTTTTTAATACATTTAACAACTTACTTTCTTGATTGCTTGTGAGGGAAGAAGAAATTACTACATGGTAATTTTGTCATCTCCAAGAAATGCACACTTTAGTCCTTCTAGCAAAGTCTTTAATTTCAATTTGGGTGTTGGGTTTCTAGGTCAGGAATCCCAAGACATTTTCAAGCAATGAAACACATGTGCGAATACCGTAAAAGCATGGCGGAATCATACTTACAACGATCAGCTTTTGGACGCGAGGAACAACAAAATCTCCAAGCTTTCCTCCAAGGTGGTTCAAGGCAGTATTGCATATTTTGATCCAGTATCGAATGTCACGTGCAAGGCCTGGGGATGGAATTGTGTCTGCCCCGTACGAAGCACATATCGGATCTCTAGTAACTAGTCTCTATAATCGGATAAACATGACCTAGTCATAATATCCCGATAGCTGCAGTATATAAGAGAACCAGTTCCGTATCCTACGTGATCATCATCTCCACTATGACTGGAGTGATACTTCCATCTCGACATCACACCTAATACACTACGATTCTCAATATACCCAGAAGAGGCGTACACAGAACCTGTTAAAGCCCTGGATGACCAAAACCAAAGTATATTGATTGTCACAAGTACTAGCGGTGCAAGTCTCAGGTTAAGACCAAATACACCTACCCTGATTCGGACTTCCATAAACACATAGTCATACTACCAATGGAATTCTGAGGGGTCTATCCATAGCGAATCTGTTCCCGTACCAACGGTAAACATAACGTCCTATTACACTTGCATTAGTATCATATACCCAAATATATGAGAACTATGTCGTTATGCTCACATAACGCGCACAAGTGTAATACTAGTCTATTCCATATTATCGATGTCCAATCTCGATAATACTACGACTATGGATATTGAATGATTAAACCTTCATGGATTGATATGTCTTATATCTTATCAATCCGGACTAATCATATGGACCTTCTATCATTTATACATCTTGGTAATCTAATTACAAATGATAGAAGAGCAATTTCCTTTATCACATAGTTAATTTGTACAACAACACCATGATCTGTATAAATAGTGATGCTATAGGCCATAACTGTCCAACAATCTCCCATTTGGCCTATATCCAATCACTCAAGTGTCCTACACCCGAACTATGTACGGTTAGCTCAAACTTCAGTTGAGAAAAGGCTTTCGTCAGTGGATTTGCATAATTATCATCTGATGCGATTTATTCGATCATCACATCACAACGATGTATGATCCGAACGAATCAGATGAATAATTTGAAGTATATATCTGGATCATTGATGAGACCATTAATTCTTTAGCATGCACTGTAGCCTAGCTCAGCTGCTAACAGAACTATATCTAATCTAATTAGATTATTATCAATCCAGAAGGCTTCTATTACTGCCTCAGCCGCAATAATAATCCACTTTTGTTGTTTATTCGGTAACAGTATCTTGCTTGGAAGATTTCCTGCTCACTGTTCCGTTATTCAAACTGTATAGTACCTTTGTTACGGCTTACAGTCCTTATTATTGGTATGGAAACTTGCAGTAGTGAACCCAGTCAATTCAAGTTCTCATTCTCCATAGTTAAGAAAGCATCCTTAGTTCATCTAAGATACTAACGGATGTTCTTAACATCAATCCAGTAAATATCACTTGGATTGGCCTGATTGTGACATTATATGCTCAAAGTATATGAGACACCAGGTCGCGTACATTTTTCAATGTACGAGTTCTCGGAGAGTACGAACAACCTTTAGATTTATTCCAATAGATTTTTATTCCTAGAATAAAGGTTGTCTCTCCCAAGAATTCTACGGAGAATTTTCATGAAAGCCAAGCTTTCACCGATTGTTTTATGGGAATATCATTCCCAAGAAATGATATGTCATCATTATTTGGGACATTCACTATCAGTGCGCTCCCACTAACCTTCTTATATACACAAGAATCATTTCGTTTTTTGAATTAAATCATATACCATTATGATTACATCAAAACGATAATTCCAAGAACGCAATGCTTGCTTCAATCCATAAATGGATCGAATTAACTTGCAAACCTTGTTTCCTCATTTTGGTACGACAAAACCACCAGGATGTTGTAAACATCCTCCAAAAGGTTTCCGTTAAGTAAAGCGGTTTTGGCATTCAGCTGCCATATTTCATGAATGAAACATGCAGCATCAGCAAGCATTATCCAAATGGATTTAACCATGGAAATGAGTAAAAGGTTTTGTCATAATCGACACAATGTTGATAACGATACCTTTTCGCTACAAGCCTAGCTTAGTATGTTGGTTTGTTTCCTTCCATGTATGTCTTCCTTGAAGACTTATATAGTACCAATAGGAACCATGCCTTCCGGTACCTCAACTAGTATCTAAAACTTGGTTGGTATACATGGAATCCATTTCGGATTTCATGGCACTTTGCCATAATAGGGAGTCGATACCTTGTATCACTTCCTCATACGTAGTCAGTTCGTATCCCTCAATAAGATTGACATCTTTATGAGGTGAGATCGAAAACCCATACATCAGGTTGTTTTCTGACTCTTTCCGACTTACGCGGTTCTTGTGTATTTGAAGATTATTGGCATAGTTTCATCCTTGATGAACTATTTGTGTTCCATTAAGGAATCTGTGCCTGGAACAGTATTACTCTGATTTTCATCGAGTTTTACTTTCCTCCCACTTACCACTGCATATAGGTATTCCTCTTGGAAAAACCGCATGGAGAGCAACAATTACATTGTTCTCTTGTGAGTTGTATAAGTACTATACTTTGGTTTCCCTAGGATAACCTACAATTAGGCACTTATCCGATTTGGGTTTTAGTTTGGTATCATCCAAACATATGCCCAACATTCCCAAATCTACAGGAATGAGAAAAACCCAGTTTTTTTCCTGTTCATATCTAATATGAAGTCTGTCAAACAGATTTTTTTATGGAACCTTATTCAAAATAAGTTTTGCACTGTTTAAAGCTTATCCCTTTGAAGGAAATGGTAGCTCAGAGCGACTCATGATTAACCTATCATGTCTAACAAAATTCGATTTCTCCGTTTGGACACACCGTCAATTGACGTGTTCCAGGAGGAGTCCTCATTGAAAGAATAATATACTCTTTCAAGTATTTGAGAAACTTATTGCTTAAGTATTTTCATCATGGTTAACCATGATGGTTTTTAATACTTTAGCCGATCTGTTTGTCTACTTCGTGTCGAAACTCTAAAAGTTTCCGATTCTTGATTTAAAAGAAACACATAACCATAACGCGATGCTACATCCGTAAAGGTCACAAAGCATTCATATCCACATCTAGCCTAGCTAGATATGGGCCCACTTACGTCACTATGAACGAGGGCTAACAGATCGGTGGCACTTACACTTATACCAAGTAAAAGGTTTTTAGGCACTTTGCCTAATAAACTAGATTGTAGACTTTATTTGATTGGAATCAAATCTGTCCTAATACCCACTCTTCGAAAGTGTGGATATACGAGTCTTGTTTAATTGTGTCCCAGACAACATGCCACTTATAAGTCTCAACTGATTAATTCAGTTTGAGCTATTTGTTTGTCATGTATATGTTTGAGATTTATTTATTTTCAAAATATAAATACTGTTATTCACATCTAATGTGTTTATCTCAATATCATCTTTATAAAATAAAACACTTTAGTGTTCTAGAATATAAAGGTATAGCCGCAACGGGTTAAACCCTGATATAGAGAAATGTTTTTAGTCAAACTAGTTACTGTAGGCATTGCATTTTCGCATGTGAAACCCGATGATGAGTCTCAGTTGGAGGCACTACCTTTTAGCTAAGGATATTGCGGCGGGAAACGGAGGTCGGAAGGGGAAAATCAGAATAAGTACGTCATCAAGTTCATTTCACAAGTTCACTGTCTTCGTTAGTGCTGCTGTTCGTTACTTCGTTCGAACGTCAGGCAGATTGCGGACGTTCGTGTAGCGTTCGAATGGGCGTTCAAACGGAGTCGGTATTTCTGGTTTTGCTGCTAGCCTCGCACCCCAGCCCAATTAGCCCCCCAAAGCCCATAAAAGACATCCCAATTAATAAAACACATTTAAAACACATGGGAAATTAAAATTAAATATTAATAAAATAATTAAACCATTTACCAATTAATAAAACATAAAATATAATCATACCTAATTAAGATAAATCAAATATATTAACTCCTAACTAAACAAATCACATACTAAATTAAAAAGATGTCATGCCTAATTAAAATCAATTATAACAAATTAAAGATATTGTATTCCTAATCTAAACCAAATTTCCCCCCTCAATCTTTGACTTTCCTTGCTCAACACAAATCAAATCCCTTCCTTGTGAGACAAGGTGAAGCCCTAGACATTCCTATATAAACAACCTAAACCAAGACATGCCCCTCCTAGCTCATTCATACAAGAAAAATCCTCTCCCAGTACACGCCAATCACAAGGATAAGTAACAAAAAATATTCTTTTCATCTTCTCCACTCATAGCCGAACACATCACCCTCATAACCCCCCCACAACCGAAAATAACCCTTTATATCTTCCTAAAGCCACTGAAACCAGCCCTATATAGCAGCCCTCCATCACCGAAAATTACAACCAAAAACCGAACAGCAGTGAACAAAACTACACTGTTTTACATGCCCAAACAGCAGTAATTAACCCCTAAAATAGCAGCAAATTACACTTAAAACATCCCTAAAAACCTTAAAGTAGTAATAAAAAAACTGCACTCCTATTAGCCCTCAAACAGCCCTTAAAATCCTCAAAACAGTAACATAAAAACTGCATTCATAATCCTTAAAATAATCACACAAGACTGCACTAAAAACCCACACAAAACTCGGAACAGTCCGTTGAAACGTCAAAACAGGTGACCTGAACAGTGAGCAGCAAAACAGAGCCGAACAGTAGCAGAACGGAGTTCGAACAGCAAGCAAAACAGCAAACCAGTGAGCTAGGACGCTAAACCAGTGAACCGGAGAAGTCGAGGAGCTGTAGCCTTCCGACGTCCGTGAAACGCAAAACTGAAAGTTGGCAAAAAGGTTAGACCTGAGGGTATCTTTCACACTCGTTTTTTTTTGTTTTTTTTTTTTTATTTATTGTATTATTTATTGAGTATGCTTGCATGATTGTCATGTTGAAATGCATGTTGTGGCCCTTGAGTAGATAAATATGCATGAATTATGAGATGTTGTATGTTGTGGCTGTGGAATAAAATGAGAGATGTGTCAACTCTCGCGGTATATCGGATGGAAACCCAGACATAAATTTCATAGCCGATTCCGAATGGACGGTAGTATGATCTGTACTCGGGATACAACTCCACGTACCGCTTGAGTAAACGGCACCCTCTTTTGTTTTGTGTTGATTTGGTTTATTTATTTTTTGTCACTTGAATTCTGAATGTTGCTTATTTATACATGATTCAATCGAGCGCATGGGCTTAGTAAGTGGAATGAAAGATCCCCTATGGGGAAGGGTTAAAGCCCTTTACCACGATGCTTTGCCGCGCCGGTTGATGTGTGTTCGGTTGAATGCAGATACGTTCAATCGGGCATACTAAGTTTGATATTATTGCTTTTAATTCTTTGTATGCATGATTCAATCGAGTGCATGGGCTTAGTAATTGGAATGAAAGATCCCATATGGGGAGGGGTTAAAGCCATTTACCACGATGCTTTGCCGCGCCGGTTGATGTGTGTTCGGTTGAATGCATGATACGTTCAATCGGGCATACCAAGTTTGATATTATTGCTTTTAATTCTTTGTATGTATGATTCAATCGAGCGCATGGGCTTAGTAAGTGGAATGAAAGATCCCCTATGGGGAGGGGTCAAAGCCCTTTACCACTATGCTTTGCCGCGCCGGTTGATGTGTGTTCGGTTGAATGCAAGATACGTTTAATCGAACATACTGAGCTTACATTGTTGTCTTTATTCTTTGTGTTGCATGCATCAGGTCTGGTTCCGTTCGAACGCGTTCTTGAATGCTACACGAACGCAAACCTTCTGTTTACTGTTCGAACGCGTTCTCGAACGCTACGCGACGCACACGCACTTTCTTAGTCTCTTCATGTATCAGGTCTGGTTTCATTCGAACGCGTTCTCGAACGCTATAGACGAACGCGAACCTTCTGTTTACATTCGAACGCGTTATCGAACGCTACGCGCCGAACGCACACGCACTTTCTTAGTCTTATCATGCATCAGGTCTGGTTCTCCGTTCGAACGCGTTCTCAACGCTATATACCATGCGAACCTTCTGTTTACCATTCGAACGCATTTTCAAACGCTACGCGAACGCGCACCCACTGAACTGAGTCTTTTTCATCAGATTTCATACATAGTTTTCCTAGTAGCTATCCCCACATGTATGAATACAATGTGTTTAATGTATTACAATTCATATACCTATGTCATGATAAAATTTGAGTATTATTTCTTGTGGTATATCGGATGGAAACCCAGACATAAATTTCGTAGCCGATTCCGAATGGACGGTAGTACGGTCTGTACTTGGGATACAATTCCACGTACAACTTGAGAAGGTGCTCACATGTGTGCTTGTGTGGTTAGTATGTGTGCTTGTGTTTTCTTGAATATAATATGCCAGTGAAGTTGTATGTTTGTCGCTCCTTTGATGTACTTTCACAAGCATGCAATCTTAGATGTGAAATATATGTAAACTTCGGTGTAAGTTTTATTTTGTACATGTGAATTTAGAAGCATGATACTCTTGGAAATAAGTGCTACTTAAGCCTGATTAAATTATTACATAAATCCTTTCATTACAAGTGGCATAAGTAAGGGACCATTCCGAACCCAACGGTTTGAGGTCTTCCCTTGCGAGGGGTGAGTGCGGCCTTAAATCTAATTTTCCCGGTTCACACCGGGTGGCGACTCCATTATTCTCCGGTTTAGTCCCCCGTGGCTACTCCGTACTCCCGACCGGGCCGCGAGCCGGGACAGCATGCGTCGTCCAGTTTCTGTGTCCCACAGTCTGGCGAATCCACTGGGATAGAGAATCGGCCCCGAATATTGTTTTGTAATGTTTGGATTTATGTTTTAATTGACCGTGTCTATAGTGATAAAATGGGGGTTTAATCAAGGCATTTTAAGGCTAGGTAATGGTTGGGTGTCTTCCTTCATTCACTACCTTTCTAGAAGGAAAAGCTGCGAAGGCACCTATATAGCCATCTAATCGTAGCCTATTGTGATGGACTAATTTGGAGGACTCGTTGTTTATTCCTGACAACAAGCGATAAGAGCCTAAGAGGCTTGGGTATTTAAGTGATCCTCGCTCCACCTTCCCTCTGGGGAATCTACAATGGGAAATCCATTTGACAGTCCATCACACACCATAGCTCATTGGCACGTACCTTAGTGTATAAAAAAGGGTGCGCTCACTTGGTCGCTCGGACCCTTGATTGGGGAGACCTAGTTATGGGCCATCCTTCGCCGATGAGAGCCTTTGTCTATACTCTTGTGAACCCACCCATAGACCGGGTTTGTATGGTTAAAGTAACAATTATTTCCTTGAGTATGTGCCAGTGGACCATCCTCATTTGGATGCAGTTGGACCATTGTCAGAAATGCGGACTTGCTAGTCCATTTAAATTGGGGCGAGTTCGTACCTTATGACCATTGGGCCCAAAGCTTCTGAAATATTGATGGGCCATTCCGTAGAAATTATTACTTTATGTTTGCATTATCTCTTATGCTTGTGTTTGGGAACATCGTCGTTTGGATCCATTTGGACCATTTGTCATGGGATATTGGCTTGTTGGGCCATTTAAACTGGGACAAGAATGTATTTTATGACGATTGGGCCAAAGGCTTCTAAGTTATTGATGGGCCACTTTGTGATTGTGTTCGGAATGTTACCATTTGGATTTAGTCGGGCTCTTTGTCATGAGATGTGAACTCATTGGGCCATTTAAACTGGGATGGGTTCACTCCTATGACAATTAGCCCGAAAGATTCTAAAATGATAACGTGCCGATTTGTTTGAGAGTTTTAATTGATTTAGTATGTTATATATGTTACATGCATCTCATGCACCTCATACATACATATATCATGTTAACACCATCTATGTCTCAAAAAGACATCATAGATACCGTTTGGGTTAGAGAAGAGACAAGGCTCATTAAAAGAACAGTACAGTCATGAGTGAATCTGGTAATGAGGTATCCCGTATGGATCAGTTAGAGAACAGTCTCGCCAAGGTCACTGAACAGTTGCAAGCTTTGACTACTGCTGTGGCTGGTATGGCTGTGCCCCGTGCTGGGGGAATTTCTAGAATGTGAGGCGTGAGGAGCCTCCGAATGGGTTGGGGGTGATATCCCCACTTTTGATGATGATATGGCAGAGTATGCAGCAGGCAGAGTATCTGGGTCTCAGGCAGAGTTACAGAAACTTCGGGATCAGGTTGAGTCGGTTACCCGCAAGATGAGGGGTAAGAATGAGGATCTGCTGGATTTTGACACACTGACTTTCGAGGAACAGTTGCCTGCACAGTTCAAGATGCCGAATATGGCTAAGTTTAACGGGATGGGGATCCAATGGTGCATCTCCGACAGTTTGTATCAGTCATGAGTTCAGTTGGCTTATCTCAGCGCCAAATGCAGAAAATGTTTGAAATGTCGCTTGAAGGAGCTCCCGTGGTGTGGTACCACAGTTTGGAGAAGAAAGTGAAGGAAGATTGGAGGGATTGGCTGATGCTTTCCTAAAGCAGTATGTCACACCTAGAGATCGATCTGTCACTCCGTGATCTGGAGAATGTTAAGCAGAAGCGGAGGAGAAGTTTTAAGGAGTATGTGGGCCAGTAGATGGTCAGTTATTGAAGATGCAGACTAGGCCCTCGGAGAAGGACCAATTAAAATGATTATCAAAGCACCAGGTGTAGGCATTGCATTTTTACACATTAGCCCAATGATGAGTCTCGTATGGAGGCAACTACTTCTTTAGTCATGAAAGTCGCGGGAAACGGACGTTGGAAGGGTAAAGTTGGAAAATAGAATTTTTGATGGATTTAATCTCGTTGTTTTCGCTTCGGTTGCTTGTTATACCTCCGTTTCTAAGCTCACCTTAGGCCAAAACTCCCATAGACCACATACCTAACCCAAACCATGCCCAAATACCCAAGTCACCCAAGTCAAACCAAGTCAACCAAACCTATGCCCATTGGCCATGATTCACCCCATTGCTCTTTATTTAGGTAATTGCACATTAATCACATGTTTAAATCTTGTTAAATCCTTACCTAAATAAAAGAAATCAAATCAAATCCCTACCAAATCAAATCCAATCCCAAATCCTAATTAGGAGATCTATTCCTTATTAGAAACCAATTAGGAGATTCCCTCCTATTCAATTAGGAAAGTCATCTCCCTTTGCCTATAAAAAGAGGCCTTCACACCCATTCACAACCCTAGCACACATATTTCCCCAAGCACGTCCCAAACACTTTCTCAAGCCTCCTTGCACGTCCAAAAACCTCCTTGAAGCCTCCATTGCCGAATCATTAAACCTAAGCACCCTC
>SKCR01018189.1:0-20292 GCA_019454045.1 Zanthoxylum bungeanum | reverse complement strand
TTATTAATTTTAAATGAGCATATGCATGGGTCAGGTTAATGAATTTTTTTTTTGCCTGTTAGAAAAGAAAAAGAATTAAATGAAGCATGAAATAATGGTGGCGTAAGAGGTGCTCAAAGTCAAACATCATCTAGGGATCTATATAGGTTTCAATGACATCATATGTTTTAACCATATGGTTGTTATTGATAATAATATTGTTACAAATAATTTTTAAAAAAAAGTGTCAATAATGAAAATTAAGGATAAATTAATAGTTTTTCAGTGATTATCAACTCTTAATATTTTAAATTATGTAATAATTCAATTATACAACTTGAGTTTTATGATATTACAAATAATTTAGAATCATTATCACATCATTATTATGGATATTTTGTTTGAGCAATTTGGTAGGTGACATTTAATGAGATAATTCAGTTTCTTTTACGGAATGGTCGGTATAATTAGTATGTATGTATTTTCATTGAATAATTTTAAATTAAATCAAATCAAATAAAAATATTTTCTTATTAAGTAGGAGGCTTTTGGGATCATAAAAATTTGATAAGTTTCATATTAATGGTCGATATGTATACAACTCTTCTCATTTGTCCGGATTTAGGACTAGTTATGAATAATTAATTACAATGATATTTTTATATAAAAATTTTGAAATGCAGTAAAATTTTATACGGATGAAAAATGTACTTTGTGTTAATTTATGGGGTTTAATTGAACAAGCAGAAGTGATCATAGAAAGAGTTAACACAAACGGTCGGTTGAGATCCCAAAATTTGATCCAAAATTATAACCCTAAATTAAGAAAAATTTCAATATTTAATATATAAAAATATGACTCACATTTTTTTACCCTTTAAATTTTTGACAGAGTGATTCATATCAAGCTACAGGATGCTACAATCTTCTGTGTGCTGGATTCATACAAACAAATAGTAGAATAGCCATTGGTGCTGCCATTTCTCCTGTATCAACATATGCCAGCAACCAATTTGACATTACAATCCTCATTTGGAAGGTAACATCATAATCACTCATCATCCTTTTTTTCATACAATACATTCATATAATTAATGATTTTGAATTCGGTGTTGAATTGTGTTAAACTTTCATAATTTTCAATCAAACATATTTTAATAGTAATGTGCGATTCAGTTATGTTTAAATTAATATCCAATACAATCATGATATATGTATGAATGAATATTCATTCAATACAGAATCACAGTTAAACTGTGATTTTAAATTAAAGTTTTAATTTAATTAAATAACTTTTTATACATATAACATCTCATGATTGATTGAAAATTAGAATTATGTACTCATTTTGTACTCATGGAGTACATCTATCACTACTCTATCCAATAACTACCAATCATGGATTCACTTATATTTAAATTATTATCCAATAACAACCAATTATAATTTATAAAAAAATTTAGTATAATACTCAGTTCAACACCGAATTCAAATCCATAATTAATTGATATCATAAAGATAAATTAATATTTCGGCCCACTCAGCTTACGAATTAATGATTTAAATCAAGAAAATAGTAAAATTTCTCTGATATTTAGTGAAACTAATCGAAATCTCTCTCATGTGTTAATTTCATTTAATTCAATGTGTGTACATCTTGATGTGATTAATTAGGATCCAAAACTGGGAAATTGGTGGATGGGATTTGGTGAAAACATGCTGGTAGGGTACTGGCCAGCCGAGCTGTTCACACACTTAGCAGATCATGCAACAATGGTGGAGTGGGGAGGCGAAGTGGTGAACTCAAGGTCCAATGGTGAACACACATCAACCCAAATGGGTTCAGGCCATTTTGCTGAAGATGGGTTCGGAAAAGCTAGCTATTTCAGGAACCTCGAAATTGTTGATTCTGATAACAACCTCAGCTCTGCTCAGGACATTTCATTCTAGCTGAGAAAACTAATTGTTACACACATCAAAAGCTCCTATAACAATGAATGGGGCACTCATTTTTACTATGGTGGCCCTGGAAGAAATCCACAATGCCCTGATCATCATCATCATCAAAACGATATCGTTTTGATAGTGATTTTGTCTCGGATATTTCCGTTTAATATCTCCATGCATATCATTAGTCTTCTTTTATTGTTGTAATTATGAAAAACAAATACTGTGTGATTTCCATAATTGTTTTTGCCACACTATATTTTTTGTTGGGTAGGTATGAAGAAGAAATGTGTATTATTATTCATTAAATAAGACAAGTTATTACAGAGTAATGTGCATAAACAGACATAGATGAGAATAGGCCATGATTTGGATAAGGCGTGTAGGCCAATTTTAATCTAATTGTAGCATCATTTACTAGCTAATTCCTTAGATCCTCTTGATGAATGCTAAGAAAATAATTACTTTATTAAGTTCAGTGAGACAACAATATCACATTATTGAACCAACAGTCGCTATCACCATGCATATCATGCAATGATTTTAATGTTTGTCATGTGGATCACTTGCGTCTTGGAAATTCTACCGTCAAATTATTTCTTTCGAACTTAAACGTAGCATGTAAAACTCCGACTGTCTCAGATTCTTATAAGAAATACACTCCCTAGATTTGAATTCAAGACCTAAAAAACAGATCATGTACCTTATACTACCAAATCACGCCCCTTGAGGACCACTTGTGTGAATGCCAATTTCCGAAGGAAACATTTTATATATTAAGTTTCATGAGAAAAAGTCAATCTTCGATGAGTTGCCAGAGAAAAATATATTTCAGACGTAGAAGCCGTCACAAATAGAATTAAGTATCATCGGAAATAATCTGGAGAAATCAAATAATTGCATATTTTCAACAGCACTTTACCCTTGATAATGGTAACATAATTTGTTAGAGATGTTCTTTATTTATTCTTATTAAAATTCTTTATTTGCCTTAATATTAGTTTTATAATTTTTTTTAATAATTTCTTATAAATATGATAAAATCTTAAGCTAAATAATGAATAATATATAACGAAAACACATAACTATCAAAATATGATAACACATAATACCCTAAATGTAAATTATAGAATTCATATTTTTGGGTAATAGTATCAATCAAAAACAAACAAAATCTCTTTCTCACATATAGTAACTTTTGGAGTCAATAGTATGCAAGTATGAAATGGAATGTACTCATGAGTATGTAAGAAACAAACAAACTAACACACCAATTAACCCTAAATTATTGATCAGCAATTAATTACAGTATTTCACATCCTAAATTAAACCCTAGATCATGCAAATATTAAATCACATGCTCTAGAATCGAAGATAGTTCAAATATGTAAGGTTAATTACAAGCACGACGTTTCTAGAACAATGTCCAAAACAAAACAAAAAAACGTAAAATCCTTCTCGCAGATGAGAAGAGAGGCAAGGAAATAAATGGAATCGGAGTAACGCTTTGGTAATACATATATTAATTATATAACATTTTCTTATAGTGATAACTCAACACCGCTCAATCTCGAGTCTTTCTTCATGAGTTTCCTTTTCTCTGAAAAGGGCTTGGAATGGAGGTAGGTTGGGGTTCTTATGGACCTTCGGTCCTCACCTATTTTCTTCACATTGGCAACAAAACAAGAAGAGGATTAATGAAAGGTAAAGATATTAGTTCATAGTTTTGACAAAACCTTCTCGCAGATGAGAAGAGAGGCAAGGAAATAAATGGAATCGGAGTAACGCATTGGTAATACATATATTCATTATATAACATTTTCTTATAGTGATAACTCAACACCACCAATCTCGAGTCTTTCTTCACGAGTTTCCTTTTCTCTGAAAAGGGCTTGGAATGGAGGTAGGTTGGGGTTCTTATGGACCTTCGGTCCTCAACTATTTTCTTCACATTGGCACAAAACAAGAAGAGGATTAATGAAAGGTAATATATTAGTTCATAGTTTTTGCAAACCTTCTCGCAGATGAGAAGAGAGGCAAGGAAATAAATGGAATCGGAGTAACGCTTTGGTAATACTATATTAATTATATAACATTTTCTTATAGTGATAACTCAACACCGCTCAATCTCGAGTCTTTCTTCACGAGTTTCCTTTTCTCTGAAAAGGGCTTGGAACAGAGGTAGGTTGGGGTTCTTATGGACCTTCGGTCCTCACCTATTTTCTTCACATTGGCAACAAAACCAGGAAGAGGATTAATGAAAGGTAAGATATTAGTTCATAGTTTTGACAAAACCTTCTCGCAGATGAGAAGAGAGGCAAGGAAATAAATGGAATCGGAGTAACGCTTTGGTAATACATATATTAATTATATAACATTTTCTTATAGTGATAACTCAACACCGCTCAATCTCGAGTCTTTCTTCACGAGTTTCCTTTTCTCTGAAAAGGGCTTGGAATGGAGGTAGGTTGGGGTTCTTATGGACCTTCGGTCCTCACCTATTTTCTTCACATTGGCAACAAAACAAGAAGAGGATTAATGAAAGGTAAATATATTAGTTCATAGTTTTGACAAAACCTTCTCGCAGATGAGAAGAGAGGCAAGGAAATAAATGGAATCGGAGTAACGCTTTGGTAATACATATATTAATTATATA
The DNA here is from genome assembly GCA_019454045.1 of Zanthoxylum bungeanum. Taxonomy (NCBI): domain Eukaryota; kingdom Viridiplantae; phylum Streptophyta; class Magnoliopsida; order Sapindales; family Rutaceae; genus Zanthoxylum; species Zanthoxylum bungeanum. The sequence goes on along the minus strand of SKCR01018189.1, from coordinate 15,710 downwards.
ACATTTTCTTATAGTGATAACTCAACACCGCTCAATCTCGAGTCTTTCTTCACGAGTTTCCTTTTCTCTGAAAAGGGCTTGGAATGGAGGTAGGTGGGGGTTCTTATGGACCTTCGGTCCCACCTATTTTCTTCACATTGCAACAAAAAGAAGAGGATTAATGAAAGGTAAAGATATTAGTTCATAGTTTTGACAAAACCTTCTCGCAGATGAGAAGAGAGGCAAGGAAATAAATGGAATCGGAGTAACGCTTTGGTAATACATATATTAATTATATAACATTTTCTTATAGTGATAACTCAACACCGCTCAATCTCGAGTCTTTCTTCACGAGTTTCCTTTTCTCTGAAAAGGGCTTGGAATGGAGGTAGGTTGGGGTTCTTATGGACCTTCGGTCCTCACCTATTTTTCTTCACATTGGCAACAAACAGAAGAGGATTAATGAAGGGTAAAGATATTAGTTCATAGTTTTGACAAAACCTTCTCGCAGATGAAAGAGAGGCAAGGAAATAAATGGAATCGGAGTAACGCTTTGGTAATACATATATTAATTATATAACATTTTCTTATAGTGATAACTCAACACCGCTCAATCTCGAGTCTTCTTCACGAGTTTCCTTTTCTCTGAAAAGGCTTGGAATGGAGGTAGGTTGGGGTTCTTTGGACCTTCGGTCCTCACCTATTTTCTTCACATTGGCAACAAAACAAGAAGAGGATTAATGAAAGGTAAAGATATTAGTTCATAGTTTTGACAAAACCTTCTCGCAGATGAGAAGAGAGGCAAGGAAATAAATGGAATCGGAGTAACGCTTTGTAATACATATATTAATTATATAACATTTTCTTATAGTGATAACTCAACACCGCTCAATCTCGAGTCTTTCTTCGAGTTTCCTTTTCTCTGAAAAGGGCTTGGAATGGAGGTAGGTTGGGGTTCTTATGGACCTTCGGTCCTCACCTATTTTCTTCACATTGGCAACAAAACAAGAAGAGGATTAATGAAAGGTAAAGATATTAGTTCATAGTTTTGACAAAACTTCTCGCAGATGAGAAGAGAGGCAAGGAAATAAATGGAAGCGGAGTAACGCTTTGGTAATACATATATTATATAACATTTTCTTATAGTGATAACTCACACCGCTCAATCTCGAGTCTTTCTTCACGAGTTTCCTTTTCTCTGAAAATGGCTTGGAATGGAGGTAGGTTGGGGTTCTTATGGACCTTCGGTCCTCACCTATTTTCTTCACATTGGCAACAAAACAAGAAGAGGATTAATGAAAGGTAAATATATTAGTTCATAGTTTTGACAAAACCTTCTCGCAGATGAGAAGAGAGGCAAGGAAATAAATGGAATCGGAGTAACGCTTTGGTAATACATAGATTAATTATATAACATTTTCTTATAGTGATAACTCAACACCGCTCAATCTCGAGTCTTTCTTTCTTCACGAGTTTCCTTTTCTCTGAAAATGGCTTGGAATGGAGGTAGGTTGGGGTTCTTATGGACCTTCGGTCCTCACCTATTTTCTTCACATTGGCAACAAAACAAGAAGAGGATTAATGAAAGGTAAAGATATTAGTTCATAGTTTTGACAAAACCTTCTCGCAGATGAGAAGAGAGGCAAGGAAATAAATGGAATCGGAGTAACGCTTTGGTAATACATATATTAATTATATAACATTTTCTTATAGTGATAACTCAACACCGCTCAATCTCGAGTCTTTCTTCACGAGTTTCCTTTTCTCTGAAAATGGCTTGGAATGGAGGTAGGTTGGGGTTCTTATGGACCTTCGGTCCTCACCTATTTTCTTCACATTGGCAACAAAACAAGAAGAGGATTAATGAAAGGTAAATATATTAGTTCATAGTTTTGACAAAACCTTCTTGCAGATGAGAAGAGAGGCAAGGAAATAAATGGAATCAGGGTAACGCTTTGGTAATACATATATTAATTATATAATGTTTTCTTATAGTGATAACTCAACACCGCTCAATCTCAAGTATTTCTTCACAAGTTTCCTTTTCTCTGAAAAGGGCTTGGAATGGAAGTAGATTGGGGTTCTTAGGGACCTTCAGTCCTCACCTTGTAGGGTTTTGATTAATATTTCTTTGTATTTTACCTTGGAGTTGGTGGACTGATGTACGACGATAGGAATTTTTTAATATTTGTTTTAGGGAGTGTTAGGTAAGAGTGCTTTATGAGGGTTGTCAAAGGGGTAAGTGCTCAAAGTACAATTAAAAGTCATCGATAGAGACGGAAGAGTTGATTCGTAAGTGTAGCTCTATTTCGCTAAAGGAAGATGAAGAGGATAAAATAATCTTTGTGGGGGAGATGGAAACCAAAGGCGAACAGATGGCAGCACTGTGCTTGGTGGGTAAGGTCATTCTCACAAGAAGGGTGAACATGGAAGGTTTTAAAGCTGCAGTGCAACTAATCTGGAAAACTATTGGGGAAGTCAGAATTGAAAGTCTGGGTGAGAGTACGTTTATGTTAAGTTTTCATCTGAGGCAAATAACATATGGTGCTTGCAGGAGGGCCTTGGCATTTTGACAGAGCACTGATTGTTCTGGTTGAGCCATCAGACATAGGGGATATTAGAAAATAGTCATTCACACATGCTTCTTTCTGGGTCTAAATTCACAACATACCATTATGTGTATGAATAGAGATACCGTCCACTTGCTTGAGGGAAATTGGTATTGTGGAAGAGGTGACACAGATATGGAAGAGGAGCGCATTGAAAAATTTGTAAAGTTTAGAGTTTCGGTGAATATTACAAAGCCTCTGAAGAAGGTGATTATCTTGAAGCAGAAAGAAGAAGGTAATGTTATATTACCAATCCTGTATGAAAGGTTACCAAAATTTTATTTCATATGTGGACTTTTGGGCCACCAGTATCAAGAATGCTTAGAGTTTAAATCTCAACCTAAGGAGGAATTCATGTATGGAGTATGGATGAGAGCTGTTACTCAAGCTGAAAAGCAAAAATGAACCGTGGAAAAGACAGATGGAATAGAGATCAAGATAAATCTGGGCAGGAAACAGCAGATCATGGAAGAATAGCGAACCCCCAACTAAAGATTAATCAAGAAGATCCCCCGGAGATTATCGGATCTGGGTCAGTACTCAGACAAGAAAAGGAAAACAAATCTACAATAGAGGGAGACAACGCGGCAGAGGCAGGTGATGAATCGCTCTGCGATAAAGGTCTAGGCCTGTGCAAACAGATTATAGGAATGGAAAACCGTTGTGTCCTTGCTGGTAAGGAACAAGAACCAAAAATACTGAGCTTTGTGGCGGGAAAGAAAAAGGAGCGGGAGGTATAAAAAAACCCTATTGGGCTGCGAAAGCCCAAACAAGGATAGAGAAGGAAGCCCAATCCAACACCAAGATAAAACTGGAAAAAGGAAAGTGGATGATGGGCCTTCACATGAACGAGCAAATTCAGACTCAAAGAAGAAACGACAGTGGAAATCTCAGGCTAGAAATCACAGTGTAAAAGAAAACATCAAGGTGGAGGCTAAAGCTCTTAAGAGATTGTGCAATACCAAGGAAAGTGTATGTATGGGAAAGAAGAAGGCAATGATGGTTAGCCCAGTGAAGCTAATCTCAAATCAGGTGATTTGGAACTCCCCAATGGCAGATTTCAATCTGAATGGGAAAACGACCGAAGAGATGAAATTGAGACATCAACATCTTGCATGGAAGATTTAACGGTGGAGATTGGGTGCCAGCCCCGCCGACAGCAATGAAAATCATTAGTTGGAACGTTCGGGGTTTGGGGAATGACCGGACATTTCGAGCTCTTCAAAAAATTATCCAACTGTAAGGCCTCAACTTGTATTTCTTTGTGAAACTAAGTTGATGTTTAAGCAGAAAATTAGGTTTTAATACTTTTTTTGTAGTGAATAGAATGGCAGAGGAGGGGTTTTGCAATGTTGTGGAATCCTGAAATAGAGGTGAAGATAAAGTCGTACAACAAACACCATATCGATGCAGAAGCTCAGTCTGAGAAATGACTAAGCTTGAGATTAACATGGGTGTATGGATGCCCTGAGTCTGCGATAAAGAGATATATGTGGACTTTGCTGAGGCGTTTGGTTAGTATTTTTTCAACCCATGGATTTGATTTGGTGACTTTAATAAAATTCTTCACACATATGAGAAATCTGGGGGGAATACTCGAAGTATTGGAATGATCACTGATTTTAGGGAAGTTATTGATGAATGCGGCTTAATAAATTTGGAAAGCAGAGGGTACCCTTATATATGGTCCAATAGGCGGTTCGGGCATCAGTTGGTTGAAGAAAAATTGGAAAGATTCTTGTGTAGTATGAATTATGTAGGGGTTTTATGACGAAAATCGGTAACGCAGCAGAAACGCGGAAATCAAAATTTTCCTATTTCAATAATTTTTCTTGGATAAATTAAATAAAATTATTTATTTAATTACCCAATACTTAAAATTGAAATTATACACAAGAAACCAAATTTCTTGGTAATTGATGAATTGGCACAAAACTTTGCAAATTGATTTGATCATTTAAGTCCTTAAATTGTCAAATACAATTTTGGATGATTCTAAATCAATTCTAAAATGATTTCCAACATGTCCAACACATCAAAATCAGATTGCAACAAAATCCCAAAAAAATTCATAATTGCCGACACACACCCTCAATTTTTCAGTTTTTACAATTTGGTCCATTTTTGTTCAAAACATGTCAAGATCAAATCCAATCAACTCAAAATTAATATGCATAATATAAATACCATAATATATCACATATATGAAAATCCCTAATTTGGAAAGGGTAAGAACCCTAATTTTATAATTTCTTCAAATTGATAAATTTTACCAAATCAATTAAATCCAACACTTTAATCAAACTTTACCACACCAACAAGTATCACACCATCATGAAACAACTCAAGAACAATTCTAGGTCATCAATAAGTGGCTTAGAAACTCTAGAATGACAACTTATTTATCAAATAATCAAAGAGAGCTTATGAAACCATTTCAAGCTAACTTAGAAACCATACGGCTTTCATCTTTCAAACAAGTTCTTAAACAATTAAAACACCAAATAAAAGTGTAGAGACAACATCCTAGCAACACATTGTACGACCAAAAATGGGCCAAGGATAAAACCGTCCTCTACCTTAAAAAATCCAAATGGTATGCAGAGCCCAAAATGATATGCAAAGCCCGAAAGTAAAGGCCAGGCCCAAAAGATTTATGTATTATTGTATTACAATTAAGTCATAAGCCTAAAGACAAAAACCCCTAATATATCAACTACTCTTCTTCTACTTGCCCGACACAAAACCTATTCCCACCTGCCCAGACTTTTTATCAAATACACAAAGCACGTGGTGGAACTTACGCCAGCTGCCAATGATGATAATCTTCATCTATAAATTGGAACGAAATTCGAGAGACAAGGCAGAGTTCAACTTCTTTCTTACAAGTCTCTGCTTTCTGACACTATCTTAAAGTACTCCATCTCCTTAAACACTTATCACCGCCCCACGGCTACCAAAAGAATTTAAGGTAACATCAAACCTTACTTTCACATTTTACATATTTACTGATCATTTCATACTACTGACTTGGGCGTCGGAGTGTCCCCGATACCACCACCACCGGTAGGCAGTCTACTCCCATTCATTCTTCTTTGTTTTGCAGGATTGTTAGTGCCCCTATTTCCAAATTCTGATTGTGGACCTCGGCCGAAATCCAGAATCCACAATTTGGCGCCCACCGTGGGGCCCTAGCAATAATTTGCAAACAAAGATTTTGTATTCAACCAACAGTCACAGCTTAGTAATTCATGGCTTCAAGCAATGAACAGACAACCGATCCAATGGCATCACAACTGGCCACTCTACAGGAGAGATAAAAGCTTTGGAAGAGGAAAATTTAACCATTCGTAATTCCAACATGAACCTTCAGAAACAGTTGGAGTTAATTTCATCCCCATCTCGGCATCATGATATCAGATCAGCCCAATAACCGTATCACACCAGTTAATCTCTGGGAGCATTTAACGAAACAACAGATAACATTCCATCAAATGATGAGGACCAGAGGGACCTACCAAATTCTCCCATCAACCAAGCTCAACAAGTTGCCATCGCTATGAGAAAGGAAATGAAGGAATTTAAAGAAGTAATCATGTCCAGCCTACCAGGAGTGAAACTACCAATAAAGAAGAGCAGAGCTGGAACCATTTCAGACACCCCCTTCATGGAAAACATTACATCCATTGAGTTACCGCGGAAGTTTAGTCCACCCGACATGAAACTATATGATGGATCCACAGACCCAGACGACCATGTCATCCATTACAAGTACAAAATGATGTCAACTGGCTTAGCTCCTCTTCAATGGGAAGCAGGTATGTGCAGAGGATTTGGAGAAACTTTGGGAGGCCCTGCCCTTACGTGGTTCATCAATCTACCATACAGATCCATTAAGTCCTATCAACAGTTAGCGGACAAGTTTGTGGAGCATTTCGCCAGCTCTTGCAAACTTGAAAAAACTACTGACGACCTTAGTACCATCCAGCAACGGAGGGGTGAATCCTTGCGAAGCTACGTGGCCCGTTTCAACAAGGAGAGGAGATAACAATTCCAGATCTACATCAGCCGACAGCTGTGGAAGCTTTCAGAAACGGGTTACTTTGTGATAGCGGACTCTACAAAAAGTTAACTAAATTTCGATGCTACACAATGGACCAGGCCATGGCACGAGCTCAAGTCGAAATCAGATGGGAAGAAGATAAGAGGAATAAAAAAAAGATAATTCCTCCAATGTGCAAAATGAGAACGCCTCATACTTCCAAACGACATAAAGAATTCGCAAGAATGACACCTAGGCATCATTCAGAGAAAATGAGTCACCCAAGGAAAGAACATCAGCCCCTCCGAATGGACTTTGATCGAAGACCCCTACCATACAAAACACAGGAGAGAGTTCAAACAGAAAAGCCAAGACTCTTAGATTACAATTTTTCTATTTCTCCAGGAGAATTAGTTTTGGTATTAAAAAAAATGGGAAATGAAGTAAAATGGCCTCCACGCATCAGAGAAAGCTTCAAAAAGAAAGACACAAGTAAATGGTGTGAATTCCATCGAGACTACGGCCATACGACGGCTGAATGTGTGGCATTAAGATTAGAAGTTCTAGAGCTGCTGAACAAGATTTCTAAGAGATTTACTTACAAAGAAAGGGAAAGCTACATTCGCTCAGAGAAGTGAGAGGGATGGACATGAAGAAGCACCAATTCCACCTCCACCAATCGACAACACAATGAATTTTATTTCAGGAGGATCGGAGATCAGTGGAGTTTCGTATTCAGCGGCCAAACGACATGCCAGGGCTATCATGTCAAACATTCATCATTCCACAGTCTCTATGGAGAAAAAGTTTACAAATCTGATGATGGAGTTTCCAGACGACAGCAATTCCAGAAGTATGAACCCTCATCATGATGCTTTAGTGATCTCCCTACAGGTGGCGAATTTTATGGTCAAACGAATTCTGGTAGATACGGGATCTTCAGCCAACATCATATTTGCAACTGCCTTAGCGGATATGGGAGCTGAACTGGGGAAAGTTAACAAACGAACAACGGTGTTAATCGGATTCAGTGGTGAGCAGAAATTTACTTTGGGAGAAATATGTCTTCCAGTCTACGCATGAGGAATTAACCAAATGACTACTTTTCTAGTCTTGGATTGTCCTTCTGCCTACAATCTTATCATCGGTAGGCCATGGATTCACGAAATGAGGGCTGTGTCATCCACTTATCATCAAACTCTAAAGTTTCAAACAGTGGGGGGTTCAGGAATAAGGGGGGTGATAGGATTACCTCAAGAGGATGCTACCAGACGACAATGAAAGCTAAGATTCGTTCAGCATAGCAATTACAGAGCGGGCCTCATCCTTTGGAGCCTACACTCCCAAGTATTGAAGAACTGGACGAGGTCCAAATTCATCCAGAACATGCAGATCACAAAACTCAAATAGGAGCAAATCTGGATCCCAAGCTTCGAGCAGACTGAGTGAGTGATTTTTTACAAAAACAACACGACCAATTCACATGGTCGCATGAAGACATGACATGGATTGACCCTGGTTGATCACCCATCAACTCCACATAGATCCAGACTACCCTCCTATCCGGCAAAAGAGAAGAAAGTTCGCCCCTGAAAGAAATCAGATCATTGATGAAGAAGTCCAGAAATTGTTACAAAATGGTGCCATTAAAGAAGTACAGTTCCCAGACTGGTTAGCCAATGTGGTGGTAGTACGAAAGAAAAATAGAAAATGGAGAGTTTGTATTGACTTCACAGACCTGAACAAAGCATGCCCGAAGGATTCTTTCCCACTGCCACATATCGATCAAATGGTTGATGCTACAGCCGGGCATGAATTGTTGAGTTTCATGGATGCATATTCAGGGTACAACCAAATCCTTATGCATTCAGACGACCAAGAGAAGACAGCCTTTGTGACCAATAAAGGCATATTTTGTTACAAAGTGATGCCCTTCGGCCTCAAAAATGCGGGAGCTACATATCAAAGAATGGTCAACAAGATGTTCTCTCAACAGATTGGGAAAACAATGGAAGTTTATGTAGACGACATGCTGGTAAAATCTTCAAGATCTGATCAACATCTACAACATTTGGGAGAAGCATTCGACATAATGAATAAATATGGGATGAAGTTGAATCCAACAAAATGTGCATTTGGAGTAGCCTCTGGGAAGTTCTTGGGATATGTTATCACGCGACGAGGCATTGAAGCAAATCCTGATCAAATCAAATCCGTTCTTAAATTCCCTCTCCTACCTGCCCAAAAGATGTTATGCGGCTAGCAGGAAGAATTGCAGCTTTAAACAGATTCATCTCCAAGTCCACAGATAATAGTTTTATGTTCTTCTCAGCCATAAAGAAAGCAAAAAAACTTTGAGTGGACTCATTCTGGAGGAGAATGTGGAAATCATTCTGGAGGACGTAGCCTCGCTCTACGCGCCCATTCGACTGGGTATTACTGGCCAACTATGAGAATTGATTCAGCTAATTATACGAAGAAATGCGAGAAATGTCAAAGGTTCGCTCCAATTTCACATCTCCCTCCTGAGAAATTAAATCCCACTCTCTCCCGTGGCCATTCATGAAATGGGGAATGGATATTGTGGGAAAGCTACCAACCGCCCCTGGACAACGAGTCTACATGCTGGCTTTAACAGACTACTTTTCAAAGTGGATTGAGGCAGACTCTTTCGCCAAGATACGAGATAGAGAAGTTCAATCATTTGTCTGGAAGAACATCATATGTCGATTCGGCTTCCCAAGAGATTGTGACTGATAATGGTTCACAATTTATCAGCAATCACTTCCAAGACTTCTGCAAAAATTGGAGGATCAAATTAAGTTTTTCAACCCCTCGATTCCCACAAGCAAATGGTCAAGCCGAGTCTTCCAACAAGACAATTTTAAATACTCTAAAGAAAAGATTAGAAAAAGCAAAAGGAGCCTGGGCGGATGAACTACCAGGAGTCTTATGGTCCTATAGGATAACTATCCGTTCCTCCACAGGAGAAACTCCGTTCTCTCTCGCATTTGGGACAGAAGCTGTGATACCAACTGAAGAAACCATCCCATCTCCCCGTTACCAATGGCTCAACGATGATACGAATCATCAACTTATGAATTTTAACCTGTAAACAATTGAAGAATTGAGGGATCGTGCATCCATTCGACTAGCGACGCATCGACAAAGAATGACCAGATATTTCAACAAAAATGTCAGAAGCAGAACATTCAAGGAAGGGGATTGGGTACTACGAAGAGTTTTTCAGAATACAAAAGAAGTTGGAGATGGAAAGTTGGGGCCAAATTGGGAAGGGCCATACATCATCACAAGAGTTGTTGGACATGGAGCCTACAAATTACGAACAACTGAGGGGAGACAAATTCACAATAGTTGGAATGCAATTCACCTTAAGCAATTTTACGGTAATTTATGCGTGCATTTATTTATATTTGAGGGTTCAAAGTGATTTTCTACTTTATGTATTGCGATTCGACTTAATAACAAATCTCATTTGAAATATTATCCCAAAATATCATTTAGTCATTAAATTGTTCTACAAGCGATAAATTAAAATTAAAATTACAATGAATTCAAGTCTCCGGAGCAGCTTCTTCGGAATACGTTCAGCAACAACTTCAGGTGCAGAAATGTCTTGAACTTGACTAGTCGGCTCAATTTCCATTCGACTAAGTTCTTCATTCTTCTTATCCATCTCTTGAACTTCAGCCGCTTCCTTACCGTCAATAATTTCTTTCTCAGCCACTTTAGAATCGACCTCTTCACTTTTCTCTTCCTCAGCACCCTCGTTGGAAGAAGAAATTCCTGCCAGTAATCGGTCATACTCTTGAATCCATTTCTCTGGTTCCCAAGCTGATGTATTCCCTTCAAGGAAATCCTTCATCAGATTACTTCGTTCTTTCATCATTGATTCAAGAGCGATCCCTTCAAGATTCTCAAGTAATTCATCATTTCCTTCTTAGATTTTCAAAGGCATCCTTATAACCCTCTATTGTAACCTCAGAAGTTTCCTTTTCCAACTGAAGAGTAGCCTTCACCTCCTTCAACTCCTTTTCCAATTCAACATTCCTTTTTCCAAGCGACTTCATTTGGACCATTTCCTTTTTCATTGCTGCGAATGATTTTTCCATTTCTCTCTGCTTCCTGAGATTCGATTCGACGTACCGTTGCATGTGCAAGCTACACTCCATTGCCTGCAAAAAGCACTTGATTAGAATCCATTCTACAAATTATAATGAAAATTTTTTTATTTACTTTCTTACTTGGTAATTTAAAGCTGCAGCCTTTTTCATTGATTCGACGGGGCCAATCTTGGATAGCCTTTGTTCATCTTCTTCCAGTAGAAGCTTCTTGATAAAAGGTTCAAGGCTTGATGGGTCAGAAATTGCAGTCGACCCTGATGGAATCCTGACAATTATATTGTCAATGTCTTCAATTTCATCCGCTTTCCTTTTCCCCCATTTGACAATGATTTCAGTCGACTTCCCTTTAGTCTTTGGAGTTCCAGTCGACACAACTTGTTGTGTTTCTGGAACCTCCACTTCTGGCTCCTTTATCCTAAGCTTCCTAGCCTTCTTTCGGCTTTTCAATTCATCAATAGAAGCTACCTTTATTTGCCTCGACATCATATCCTCTGCGCATAAAATTTCTTTTGGAGTTAAAGTCTTTATAAACCACACCTTTCCGTATAAAGCTCGAATCGACCAAGTACAGTAGATGACTTCCAATACGTGTTTAGAAAGTGCCAAAGGGGTAGATGTACATTCTGATTCGAAGATTTCTTTCCACACTGATGTTGCCTTAATCTCTGCTCTACTAAGATTATTCTCCAATCTCTTTGTTCGACGGGAAGGTCAAGAAGAGCTTTAGTATTGGACAAAATTTGAGGTGTTTTGTCGAATAAACTGTTTCGAAATGGACCTGCATAACAAACAATCCACACATTAGCATCAAACGACAACAACATTGATAAATCATCAATAAGTTGAAGGAACTGATACTCACTAAATACACTCCAATATTCTGAAACACGACCCATTCCAGTCGACCCAAAGATACCCTCATTCCTCACAAAGAAATAATCCGACTGCCAATTACCCCTATCGTTCGTTGGAAGCCCCATAACTATTTGTTCCCTCTTACGACGAAGATACAAAGTATATCTCCCTTTTTCAGTTAAGTGCTCCTTGAGGTAGTATGAGTATACAACGTCCTTCACCTCAAAAAATATTCCTTGTTCGAATGCTAAACATTCAATCGACAATAAAATCCTCCAAGCATTCGGCATTAGTTGTGAAGGAGCGATCCCATAGTGATCCAAAACTTCCCAAGCTAACCTCGGTATGGGGAATCTAAGTCCATTAGAAAACGGTACTACATAAAATCCAATCCCCCGGGAATTTTATAGTCGATTCTTTCAGTCGGCAAGGGCACCCTCAACTCCATTGATCTAGGAAATCTGTACTTACTCCTAATTTCCATCAGCAAACTAGCCGTCATCCGACTAGCTGGATCTTGGTTAGCAAGTTGGTCGGCTCACTTGTGCTCACCGCTCCACTAAACTCCTCAACTGCTGCCAATGATCTAATAGGAATCGCATGCACGGGAATTTCATGCGACAAAATGGTAACGGGTCCCTCCTCGGATAATTCTTGACGCGACCAGTCCCTTAATGATTTTTTTCGTTTGTTGATTCACTCGATGATACTCCTACGAATTATCAATCTATTCGCCTAAACTTTCTAAAGATTCTCCACTCGACATAGTCTACAAACAAATAATTTCTAAGATTTGGGTTTCTTAAAGATCAAATCCTACTCCCCTCTCCAAACACAAATCCACCAAATAACGTATGATTCAAAAGATCAAACAACCTAATTTAGCTAAGAACAGTTTGAAGCTATTCTATGAATATTCAAAGGAAATGAAGAACGCGAAGAGAGTTTTGAAGAAGTACCTTGGAGCCTTGAAGTTCTCTCCCAAATCGTTGATCTTGTGAATGAAACAAATGAACCCATCAAGCCACTCTTATACTACTTCTTTTTGGCGGTTCATTTCCCGCCAAAAGACTCCTCGTTATTTGCGTTAGGTTTTACTTCGTTAAACGACACGTGGAAGATCTAGGAAATATAAAATATTTCGTCGAAAAGAATGATGAATTCTGGATTATCACAACTTGACACCACTTGCTCTCAGCAACAAAATTCTCTTCATGACTGCCTTCACCATTTGACACGACATCATTAAATATGAAGGTCGCTTTCATTCAAGAAAAATTAATTGGGCAAACCCCGTGCATGCCTTTAATCACTCGACACGACAATAATATGATAAAAAGATGAATAGATTGTGCATTCGACACATTTCAAGTGGAACTCCTGAACCTACATTTGGTTCAGTTGACAAAGGACATCCCCATGACTCTCGTCGAGTCAAATGGAACTCCTGAACCTACATTTGGTTCAGTCGACAAGGGACATTCCCCATGACTCTCGTCGAGTCAAATGGAACTCCTGAACCTACATTTGGTTCAGTCGACAAAGGGACATTCCCCATGACCCTCGTCGAGTCAAATGGAACTCCTGAACCTACATTTGGTTCAGTCGACAAAGGGACATTCCCCATGACTCTTGTGGAGTCAAGTGGAACTCCTGAACCTACATTTGGTTCAGTCGACAAATGGACATTCCCCATGACTCTCGTCGAGTCAAATGGAACTCCTGAACCTACATTTGGTTCAGTCGACAAAGGGATATTCCCCATGACTCTTGTGGAGTCAAGTGGAACTCCTGAACCTACATTTGGTTCAGTCGACAAAGAGACATTCCCCATGACTCTTGTCGAGTCAAATGGAACTCCTGAACCTACATTTGGTTCAGTCGATAAAGGGACATTCCCCATGACTCTTGTGGAGTCAAGTGGAACTCCTGAACCTATATTTGGTTCAGTCGACAAAGGGACATTCCCCATGACTCTCGTCGAGTCAAGTGGAACTCCTGAACCTACATTTGGTTCAGTCGATAAAGGGACATTCCCCATGACTCTCGTCGAGTCAAGTGGAACTCCTTAACCTACATTTGGTTCAGTCGACAAAGGGACATTCCCCATGACTCTCGTCGAGTTAAATGGAACTCCTGAACCTACATTTGGTTCAGTCGACAAAGGGACATTCCCCATGACTCTTGTCGAGTCAAATGGAACTCCTGAACCTACATTTGGTTCAGTCGACAAAGGGACATTCCCCATGACTCTTGTCGAGTCAAATGGAACTCCTGAACCTACATTTAGTTCAGTCGACAAATGGACATTCCCCATGACTCTTGTCGAGTCAAAGGAACTCCTGAACCTACATTTGGTTCAGTCGACAAAGGACATTCCACATGACTCTTGTGGAGTCAAGTGGAACTCCTGAACATACATTTGGTTCAGTCGACAAAGGGACATTCCCCATGACTCTTGTCGAGTCAAATGGACTCCTGAACCTACATTTGGTTCAGTCGACAAAGGACATTCCCCATGACTCTGTCGAGTCAAATGGAACTCCTGGAACCTACATTTGGTTCATTCGACAAATGGACATTCCCCATGACTCTTGTCGAGTCAAATGGAACTCCTGAACCTACATTTGGTTCAGTCGACAAAGGGACATTCCCCATGACTCTTGTCGAGTCAAGTGGAACTCCTGAACCTATATTTGGTTCAGTCGACAAATGGACGTTCCCCATGACTCTCGTCGAGTCAAGTGGAACTCCTGAACCTACATTTGGTTCAGTCGACAAAGGGACATTCCCCATGACTCTTGTGGAGTCAAGTGGAACTCCTGAACTACATTTGGTTCAGTCGACAAAGGGACATTCCCCATGACTCTTGTCGAGTCAAATGGAACTCCTGAACCTACATTTGGTTCAGTCGACAAAGGGACATTCCCCATGACTCTTGTCGAGTCAAATGGAACTCCTGAACCTACATTTGGTTCAGTCGACAAAGGGACATTCCCCATGACTCTTGTCGAGTCAAATGAACTCCTGAACTACATTTGGGTCAGTCGACAAAGGGACATTCCCCATGACTCTTGTCGAGTCAACGGAACTCCTGAACCTACTTTCGGTTCAGTCGACCAAGGTACTTTCCCCATGAATGTTTTCGAGTCAAGTGGAACTCCTAAACCTACATTCGGTTCAGTTGACCAGAGAATTGTTCCCATTACTTATGTCGAGTCAAATGTATCCATGGATCTTCAAAATGATCAGACGACCAGGAACCAATTCCCATAAGTCAAGTCAAATCAGAAGGACTAAGACTTCATCTGCCCAGATGATACACGCGATATATTCCAAAAACCCACATTTTGCACATATTCTTATAAATCATTTGACAGAAGATGATACATCCTTATCACATGCTTTTTGTGATTAATATCATACGACAAAAATGTATATACTCTCTAAGACAAAAATTTTTGACTTAGAGAGTAAGGGACAAACTGTACGAACCAAAAATGGGCTAATGATAAAACCGTCCTCTACCTTAAAAAATCCAAAATGGTATGCAGAGCCCAAAATGATATGCAAAGCCCGAAAGTAAAGGCCAGACCCAAAAGATTTATGTATTATTGTATTACAATTAAGTCATAAGCCTAAAGACAAAAACCCATAATTATATCAACTACTCTTCTTCTACTTTGCCCGACACAAAACCTATTCCCACCTGCCCAGACTTTTTATCAAATACACAAAGCACGTGGTGGAACTTACGCCAGCTGCCAATGATGATAATCTTCATCTATAAATTGGAACGAAATTCGAGAGACAAGGCAGAGTTCAACTTCTTTCTTACAAGTCTCTGCTCTCTGACACTATCTTAAAGTACTCCATCTCCTTAAACACTTATCACCGCCCTCACGGCTACCAAAAGAATTTAAGGTGAATGTGGGAACACAAACTGAAACTGAGCGACGCCGTTCCTAGGCTCGCGGCCTAGTTTGGAAGGATTACATAACATGGAGTCGCCACCCGTGTGAACCGGACAAAGATTTAAGGCCGCACTCACCCCTCGCAAGGGAAGACCTCAAACCGTTG
>SKCR01018188.1:0-20327 GCA_019454045.1 Zanthoxylum bungeanum | reverse complement strand
GATCCGCATGGACCCGGACGATTCGGGTCCGGGATTACAAAATCCGGACCCGGGTCTTAAAAATTAGGACCCGGGCGAATCCGGATCTGGAAAAAAATAATAAAAATAAATATAATTAATTAAAATATAATGAAAATATAAAAAATGCATATATATATTTATATAAAATATAATAGCATATAATTAAAAAATATAAAAGAATTGAAATAAAACTAATAAAATTGACAAAATCCAAATATAAATATAAAATAATACAATTAAAAATTAAAAAAAATAATAAATCGGGTATCCGGATCCAACCGGACCCGGGTCCGGATCCGGATTTTGTCATCCCTATTCATGGTACATCAAGTTTAAACCATTGGAACTTCAATTCCAATATACGACATTTGCTAGTCTTTTATGTTATAGGAATTCGACTGTATTCCAAAACCAACGACTAAGAATATTTATTTTAAGAATATTTTACAATAATAATACTTATCACAATGTCGGACCATCCGATATCTAGTATTACTACAAGATTATTCTATGGTCGATGTCATTCTTAGTATATTTATACATCAATCTAATATGCATAATGACAATATCATTAATAAAATATGAAATGAAAATGTAGTTATTTTATTAATAAATAATAAAATATACAATATATTATTCGGATTGGCACTCTAAGCACCAACTCCAACACCATGATCTTTTCTTATAAAAGAAATTAACAAATTTGTTATTTTTACTGTTAAGGTAATTAGGATGAACATGCTAACATTTTTGAGATTTTCGGATAGTTTCGAAATTAAACCAATTTTAAGTGGGAAAAATGATTTCCCCCTAATAAAAATATATACCACCCAGACCGCTAATTGAGTGTGTTTTACATTACATAGTGCTTTAGCTGTCATTCCCGGAGTGACAGCCATACACATGTGATTCATATCATATTTTTTTGCCTCAACAATCAAAACAAAACCATCACACCCACATTACTGTAATCAATCATCCCCATCAGTCGCCATGATCATTATTTTATCTTTAATGTCATTTTCTACGTATTTATTATTAATTATTTTAAAAGTATTAACGCATTATTATTATTTTTTTTTAACACGTTACTTTAAAGTTCAATTTTTTTTTTCCACATCAAATTTGAATCATTTGACGTTATATATATATATTTAAAAAATTGTTAGCTTTAAGACTTTGTAGATTATGGTTGAAACTTAACACATTAAATTTGTAGTCTTTCACGTTAAATATAGAAAAATTTTACGTTAATTATAATCATAGACCACATTGAATTTTGAAGGCTTTTCTTAGATTTAGGCATATTGATGAACTTATAAACTAACGTTTAAAAGTTATATTAAATATATAATTCAGTGGCGGTTCTATGCAGTTCCTGCTGGGCCCAAAAAAAATTTCCACATTAATTATATATATATATATATATATATCAAATCCCTAAAAAAATTTTCCCACTTTTCTCTCCATTCGGAAACTTGTTAATTTAAAAAGGGTCATACAATTTGCAGTCACCATTTTCACAAACTACATCTTACCACACTAATATAGAACCGCCACTGCCCAAAAATCATCATAGAACCGCCACTATATTATTTCTGCAGAAGATCATCATCCAGAAGGACCAGACAGTTGATGGTGAGGATTTTTCAATTTCACTAATATGATGATTTTTTTCTTGAATGCATTTAACATGAATTATGTTTGAAATTGAAAAAAACCATGGCCTTGTGTGAGTGTGTCAATGTGTCTGTTTGTGCCCACTGCCTAGTGCGGCAGTGCCCTCTTGAGTCTTGACTAGGGATGGCAGTGGGTAGGGTATGGTGCGGGTTTTCCATTACCAAACCCGCACCCGTATATGTAAATAAATTACCAAACCCGCACCATATCCGTTGCGGGTTTTAATTTTCATTACCAAACCCGCACCGCATATAAAAATAAATTACCAAACCCGCATTGGTACCCAACGGATTTTTTGCGGGTTTTTAAAATATTGAATTACTTTGTGTTCTTAATAATATAATTTTTTTAATTAAATAATTTATTTTTAATTGCTATCTGTAGTTTTTCACATTTGTTTTTTATTTGACATATACAACATGCAATGTATGTATATACCGTATATAAATAACATAATGTATGAATACTCAGTACCATATGTTTATTTTTTTCATATAAACAGAATTAAAACGAGTTATTCCCTTCATAATTATAATGATCTAAATTAGCTAACTCAATCGACAATAAGCTAAAAAGTAATCACCAACATTTGGTCATATTTTTTATGCTAAGTGTAATGAAAGTGATGCTTATAAGGCTCAAGTGGTGTAAGTGTAATGAAGAGCTACTGAAGTTGCAGCAAACACTAGCTTATTTTGCTCATCTCCCGTTTCTAATTATGTGAACTTAATCCAAATTTTTGCATTATAATTTTATTAACAAGTGTGATTAGAAAAAAAAAAATAATAGTCATGCAAAAAATCTTCAGTTGGGCAGGTTGCGGGCTGCGGCTGAGTGAGAGTGTGGAACTGTGGATTAGTGTTTTAGGTTTAGGTTTTGTTAGTTGTTTTTATATGAATATTTTTTTATATTGTCCTAAAAATATTAATTAATAAAAAATAATATTGCGGGTATATGGATACCCGCAGCGGATACCCGCATTTTTTTCTTAAATACCAAACCCGCACCGCACCCGCAGCGGGTTCTGCTTTAAATTACATAACCCGCACCGCACCCACTAATATATTTACCAAATCCTACCCATTACGGGCGGGTTTTTGCGGGTTTACGGGTTTGTGGGTAAAATTGCCATCCCTAGTCTTGACTGTGTAAGGCTTGTTTACTTGTGCTTGCATATTTGTATATGCATGGTTTTAATGAAATAGCTAGTGCTGATGTACTGCAATTACTATTTGTGTGGGATTTTTTTTTTTAAAATCTATTTATTTATTTTATTTTCTATCTAACTAATCTTAATTGATTCGATACAAGCACATCATTTGTTATGCTGTCTATTAGTGAATGTTAGTTGATTATCACATCAATTTAGATAGAAGAAATTTAGTATAAGGAGAATTAATAATGTCACTATGGTACAGAGGAATAGTTTACTTAAATGAGCCTGTACAGCACCCACCCATATATGATATATTGAGCATTTATTAATTAAAAGAAAATCAGCATTACAACATTCTTCAAAGAAAACAAAGTATTGTTCAAGCGAAGATGTAGAAATTAATTTACAAGATCTTCCTACAGATCCTGGATTAAGACCTCGAATCTCTTATTATAGTCATAATTTACAAGATCTTCCTACAGATCAATGTCATATTGTGAGAATCATGACATTGATCTTCCTAATATGGATGATATTTTTTTGACTAATGGGCGATCACAACGCAAGGGTCAAAAGATCACAAATACACATCGCTTTCGTGTTGAGTTATTTTATGCAGTTTTGGGCATGCAACTTCAAGAATTAAACAACCGTTTCAATGAGACGAACACTTAATTGCTCCTTTGTTTGGCATGTCTATGCCGCAGCTTTAGATAAACATAAACTACTGCTCCTTGCTGAATTTTATCCAAATGATTTTTCTTCGATGGATCTCATGGTACTTGAAATTCAGCTTGAAGTTTATATTTTGGATGTGGGTTATGATATTGATTTTTTAAGATTGAAAGGGATTGGTGAGCTTGCAAGAAGAATGGTTGAAACTAAAAAGATAAAGTGTTTCCATTAGTTTATTTATTGGTGGCATTAGCACTGATATTACCGGTTGCCACAGCTACAGTGGAAATGGCATTTTCAACTATGCATTTTGTGAAAAATCGATTACGAAATCGAATGAGAGATCAATGGTTGAATGATAGTCTAGTGGTATACATAGAAAAGAATATTTTTGTAATATTGATAATGAGATGATCATCCAACGTTTTCAACATATGAAAGCTCGTCGAGGACAATTATAAATGTATTGAATGAAAATATATCAATGAAGTTCAAAATTTTGGTACTTATTTTTTGTTGAACTTTATAACTTAGCCCCTCATGTGTTGAATCTCCGGCTCCGCCACTGATATAATTAACGCTAAATTATATTCTTATAAAATTATAATCTTATAACATGAAATAATTTTTCTTTACTAATTTATACTCTAATTTTTATTTTACTCAAATTTTTATGTTACAACTTATAAATTACTAAATTTAATTTTAATATCTTATAATCTTTTATATATATATATATATATATATATATTCCCTTTTGATAGAGCTTGCAACAGAAAAGCTAGCAATAAAAAGGCAAAACCAAACCCACAAACAAAAGCAAATATCAAAAGTTGTCTGAAAAGGCTCTCATCTAACGCAAAAACCAAACCAAACCAACTTCAAAGAAAAATGGAAGAAGAAGAAGAAGACATGTCATCACCATTCTGGCTCCAAGCCAGTGACGGCCGCCGCTCCTCCTCCTCCTCCTCCTCCTCTTCTTTCCTCTTCAACTCCGGCGCCCTTCTAATATTCTTGCTAGCTATTGCAGTTGCTTTCATCTTCATCATCATCCCTTCAATTCAATCTTTCACTTCTCAAATATTCAGACCCCAATCGGTGAAAAAAAGCTGGGACTCACTCAATCTTGTTCTTGTTCTTTTCGCCATCATCTGTGGCTTCCTCAGCAGAAACACCGGTAACAATGAAACCACTGCAACATCCACCACTACTTATGAAGATTACAAGTTTGGAAACAGATCAGAAAGTTTTCCAAAATCAAACCCTGAAAGTGAAACCCCAAGAAGATTTTGGTATGATCATGCTCATAATAATAGTAACAATATTAAGAACAACAATGGAGGCCTAAGTAGGTTAAGAAGCTTCAGCTCACATCCAGATCTAAGGCAAGAAGAAGCCTTGTGGGTGAATAGAGAGGATGAATGGCGGTTTTATGATGATACCCATTTGTATAATAATCGTTTTTCCAGCTTCGATTATCATCATCAGCAACAACAGCTACATCAATGGCGGCTGAGGCCGAAACTTGAAATAGAAGAAGATAAAGAAATAAAAGAAAATGAGAGAGTTGATGTTGTTACAGTAAAAAATGTTGATGCTGATACAACATCATCAGTTGGAGAATCTCAAAAGGGAATTATTTACACACCGCCGTCTCCTCCTCCTCCGCCGCTGCCGAGGAGGAGAGTAAAGAGAACAAATCAAGAAAACGGTAAAATTCGAAATCATCGTAGCAATGATTTGGAAGCCAATCCACCATCATCTCTGGCAACGACGCGACGACGTCCCCCACCTCAGCAGCCGGAAACGGCGGTTGAAGAGGGCGGCGCAAAGATCGAGAAGAAGAGAGGCGGAACAAGAGCAACTAAAGAATTCTTGACTTCGTTAGGAAGAAAGAAGAAAAATAAGCAAAGGCAAAAGAGTGTTGAGAACCTTGATAGTTTCTTTAACTACGAATCTTCTTACCCTCTGCCACCTTCACTACTCCCACCGCCCTCGCCCTCGCCGCCTCCGCCGCCTCCTCCGCCGCCTTTCTTTCATAATTTATTCTCTCCGAAAAAGCGGAAGGCCAAGAAAATCCACTCCGTCATTCCATCTCCTCCGCCGCCTCCCCCACCACCAAGAACACAAAAGCTTTCAACTTCAGCTTCCGTTCCAAAATTCGTGACGCGAAATGCACCACCCACAACCCAGAAGCCGCCGCTTCCGGTGAGGATAAAGAGCTATAATAGCAATGCAGATGAAAATTCAAACAGCGGGAACGAGTCGCCGTTGAATGCTATTCCTCCTCCGCCGCCAATACCACCCTTTAAAATGCCTCTATGGAAGTTTGAGGTGCACGGGGACTGTGTTAGATTGAAAAGCAACCTCGGTGATGAAGTCGAGGAGGAGGAGTCGTTATCTAGTCCGTCGGCGATGGAGGGTGGGGATTCACCGGCGGCGACGCCATTGTTTTGTCCAAGTCCTGATGTGAATACTAAAGCTGATAACTTCATTGCAAGATTCAGAGCTGGTTTGAGATTGGAGAAGATGAATTCTGTGAAAGGGAGGTCAAATCTTGGGCCAGAACCAAGCCCAAGTCATGAAGGATAGCTGGCCCAAGTTAAGAGTTTTGGAAGTGATTTTGATTTTAATATATATATATATATATATACACATAATTACATATGTTGATTTGAATTGATCTGACTTATTGATAGAACACATTGCAGAACACAGCAGAAAGTTTTTATAGGGTTTGTTTGGCATTGGAAGTTTGTTTTTTCATTGATTCTTTTTACATTGTAAGTTTTCTGAATGTAATTCCAAGTTGTGTACATTGATTTGCTTATAGAACCAAACAATAGTTGCCCTTTTGCTTTATTTGGTTTGATTTGGACAAGTTTATTGGGGATTTAGATTCGATATTGAATTAAGATTTATTATAAATTTTTTTATAAATTATGATTGGTAGGTTATTGGATGATAAACAATGCTATCAAAATATGAAAAAAAATTTAGTATAGTTGAACTCAACTTTGGGGGTAATGTTGCTTTACAGATAATCTCTAAGGTATGTTTGGAAATATAATAAGCACAGAGGAGACATAAGATAATGACTCTCCATAATCTTGATTTTGGGCCATGGAGTGAGGTTTTTTTTCTTTTTTTCTTTTTTATTGGAAAATGATATTTTTATTAAGCAAAAACAAGATTATACCTGATTTGAGGGGAAAAGTACTCCATCCAAAACCAGTAACGCCATAGTTACAAGCCGTTTTGGCTAAATTATACACAATTACATTTGAAAATCTGTGTTTAAAATGAATTTGACAAGAAACCAATTGATCTCTAGCTTCTTTTATCTCTTAAATGATCCACTCAATCTCCTTTACTGTTGAAGAATTTCCCAAAACTAAGTCAATGATATTTTTGGCGTCAGATTCGATAATGAAAGATGAAAATTCCATTGACTTGACTCCATATTCCAAACAAAATAGCCTCGGCTTCTGCCCCCTCAATATCCTCAGTAAAAGTGATCACTTTAGTTTGAACACCAAAAACGAGTTATTTTGGACTCGTTTTTAAGCCAGTTTTGCATAAGGAAAACCTGAAATTTGCCCTAATTATTTAAACAAACATAGAACCACCTTATCAAGTGTTAGAAACACATTATTCTGAGCCTCAACCTTGTTAGATTTCAACCTTCTTGATTTTCACATTGAAGAGTTTCTTGATTACCTTGTTTTCTCTGTCTTGATGATATTGATCATTTATTGACCATCAATACATAAACACAACCCTAACTAAATTTCCTTAGCCTTCAGAGTTCTCAATGAGGAAGATTGGTAGTCGGAGTTTCGATGTTGCGAGTTCGCACGGTTGATCTGCTTAGAGACTTCAGAGGTTCTGAAGAAGGCCGATTGGTGCGGGCCTGAGGAGTTCTTCAGGTTATTACAGTCTAGAGTTATTAGAGTCGGCAGAGTTACTTCAATAGGTCTTATACCATCATTGTAAATTTTCTCGTTATAGTGGATTTTGGCTGGTAACCTAGATACCTAAAATGATTTTTTACTCGCACGAGTTTTCCACTTCGTTAACAAAATTGATGGTGTTGATTTTGTTGTCTGCTCTCGTTTATTTGCTTTGATTTATAATTATTAGACTTAAGGGTGCATGTTGGTAATGCATAGAACAATAATTAGGATATGTCCTAAGTTATTGTGTATTATTCCACATAGGGTCAGAACATTATGACAAATTCAAATTTTCAATTAGTATCAGAGCCGGATCTCGATCATTGACCTGTTTATATTATGGATAGATGTCAACCCTTAAACTGTCTCTCATTCTTTGATGGGACAGAGTACCCTCACTAGAAAGTTTGCATGAGAGATTCCTCAAGTCTTTAGACGAAAGGATCTGGATGTCAGTAGAGCACGGGTGGAAACCTCCCGTGGTTATGGTTGATAGGGTCTTTTCCCTTAAAGATAAACGTGCATGGGTTTTATAGGGAAAATCCAGTAACGCAGCGGAATGCGGAAAATCAAAATTTTCCGATTTCAATAATTTTTCTTTGATTAATTAAATAAACTTATTTACTTTATTACCCAATACTTAAAAACTGAAATTTTACACAAGAAATCAAATTTCTTTGTAATTGCCGAATTGGCCCAATAGTTTATAAATTGATCATTTTAGTCTTCAAAATGTCAAATACAATTTTGGATGATTCTAAATCAATTCTAAAATGATTTCCAATATGTCCAACACATCAAAAATAAATTACAACAAAATCCCCAAAAAAATTCAAATTGCTGAACAGCCCCTCAATTTTTCAATTTTTACAATTTGGTCCATTTTTGTTCAAAACATGTCAAGATCAAATCCAATCAACCCAAAAATTAATATGCATCATATACATACCATAATACATCACATATATGAAAAGCCTCAAATTTGGATAGGGTTAAGAACCTTAATTTTATAATTTCTTCAAATTGACAAAATACACCAAATCAATTAAATCCAACACTTTAGTTTAAACTTTACCACACCAAATAAGTCTCACCATCATGAAACAACTCAAGAATAATTCTAGATCATCAATGAGTGGCTTAGCAACTCTAGAATGACAACTTGATTATCAAATAATCAAAAGAGAGCTTAAGAACTCATTTCAAGCTCACTTGGATACCATACATGCTTTCATCTTTCAAACAAGTTCAAAACCATTTAAAACACAAACTAAAAGTGTAGAGAAAATCCTAGCAATACATGTTGAAGCTAAACATGATAGAAATAATTTCTTAGTTGAAAAGTTTAAAGAAAAACTTACAAAATCAAAATTTCCAAGCTTTTCTTTTTGGTTCTTCAACTTTGCTCTCAACTCTTTTGTGTTTGTTTTTGGTAACTTGTTAACCTAATCTTATGAAAAATGAAACAAAACAATATATACTCACCCAATTATCCCTTGGCCGAATTTAAGCATATATGAAATAACTAGATATTATTTTGTTTCATTAAAGTTAACTTTATCAACTTGTGTAAATGATCATTATAACATTTAATGAAATTCAACAACTCAATTAAAACAACTCAAGTCATCTCCAAAAATATCAAAACTTAAGATATTTATATTTTTAATTACTTTAATTATTTAACAACTAAATAATTATTTAAGTATAAATATATTAAATATATGTATTATATTTACTTTAAATATCCAAATACATATATATTTATGATATATGTCAAATATCACAATTTGACATTTAATTAATGTGTATTTAATAAAATCTATCATTAAATACAAATATACATTAATTAGGAAATGGCCATTAGGTCCATTTGCATGTATTTTTCATTTAACCTTTAAACGACTTATAAATAATCAGTATTATTCATAAAGTTGCCATAATGCTCTACGAGTATATTTCACTAGTGAGACTCTCTAGATTTATGCATATCCGTCACGAAATCCAATTTCATGTCCATAATTTACCCACCCGTAAATTATGATGACCACAGATAAACTCGCCGAATCATACAGGTCGAGGTCATGACATATGTTTAATTCCTCAGTCACAGGTATCCGGATATAGCCCATAGATATAAATGTAAACATCAAATCTCTATAGGGACAATCCCGTCGACGTCTCTATTAGCAATCTCTAAAAGAACATTTAGAACTCACTTCAAAAGTGTACCACAAGCCCATGGTTTTTATCTGATTTCTAATCATATATGGACTACATATGCTATGTACACAAAACTGACGGATCCTATCTCGACACACACACCCAACGAACAGTCGGAGGTCTGATCTAAATAGATCGGTGACGTGACTGCCATCTAAGTGTGGAAGATGTCTCATGTGCCCATAGTGGTATCTCAAGTCAAAGAATCACAAATGCTACTCAACCCGAGAAGATTCTTATTGACGTTGGTGTACCATCAATTAAGAATCTTTGGTGAGTCATTCAGTGTTTATCCGCTATAAATACCTACACGTCTATATGAGTCTCCAAGACTCATGGTTTATTAAGAAACCATTAGAATCCAATATTCCAGTATATGACATGTACCGGTCTCAATGGGTTTACTTTACTGACCAAATAGTGTAAACCTTGACCATGATCTGTCTAAGAATGACAACGTCATGATACAACTCAATGTCAGTTGTGACGTTTTTACAACTGCATCATGCCTAATCATTCTAAGGTCAATTACGTCTTTACCATATAAAGAGATACATTACATTATAGAAACTGCTTATTTTATTCATAATAAAACGCTTACAAGAGTATTTACAAGGAAATACAACGGGGAATTGGCGCTCTGAACACCAACCCCAAAAAAATCTCCCACTGGCTCTAGTGCCAATATCGATTGTATCTTATACCCATCGGCTCCACATGTTTATCAAATAACTTCGGAGGTATGGCCTTCGTAAACGGGTCTGCTACATTATCTTCACTCGGTACCTTGTACACGACAATATCCTCTCGATACACAATCTCTCGAATGATGTGGTACTTGCGTTCCACATGCTTCGACTTCTGATGTGCCCTCGATTCCTTTGCTTGTGCAATGGCTCAAGTATTATCATAGTATAACGGAATAACATTCTCGATACTGTGGACAACTCCCAATTCTGTGATAAAATTCCTAATCTATACAGCTTCCTTTGTAGCTTCAGAAGTTGCAATGTATTCCGCCTTTATGGTGGAATCAGTTATTGACCCCTGTTTGGAACTCTTCCAGCAATCTGCATCTCTGTTAAGGGTAAAGACGATACCAGATGTAGACTTTCTATCATCGGGATCCGATTGGAAGTCGAAATTCGTATACCCATTAACTTGCAGTTCACTTCCTCCATAAATTATCAACTTATCCTTAGTACCTTTAAGACACTTCAGGATATGTTTAATGGTCATCCAATGGTCATTGTCTGGATTGGAATGATATCTACTTGTTACGCTAACTGCGAAACTAATATCAAGCCTAATACATAACATGACATACATTATACTACCCAAACACGAGCATAAGGTTGGTTATGTTAGATAATTATGACCCATAGCGTCACTATTTGTAAAAGACATTGTGGTTTTTTGTACAAATTAATTATGTAGCAATGGAAATTGCATTTTATCATTTTGCAATTTGATTACTTAAATATATAAATGATAAAAGTCCATATAATTAGTTCCAGATTATAAGATATGAGACTGTATCAATCCATAAAGGTTTAATCATTAAATATCCCTAGTCATAGTATTATCGAGACCGAACATCGGTAATGCGGAATAGACTAGTATTGCACTTGTGCGTGTTATGGAAGCGTAACAACATAGTTCTCATATATTTAAGTATTGGATACTTATGCAAGTGTGATATGAGGTTGTGTTTACCGATGGTACGAAAACAGCTTCACTCTGGATAGACCCCGCATAATCCTATTGGTAGTATGACTATGTGTTTATAGGAGTCCGCATCAGGGTAGATGTATTTGGTCTTAACCTGAGACTTGCATCGCTAGTACTTGCGACAATCAATACGCTTTGGTTTTGGTCGTCCAGGACTTTAACAGGTTCTGTGTACGCCTCTTCTGGGTTTATTAAGAATCGTAGTGTATTGGGTGTGATGTCAAGATGGAAGTATCACTTCAGTCATATGGAGATGATGATCATGCAGGGATACAGAACTGGTACTCTAATAGGTTACAACCATCGGGATAATATGACATGGTCATGATTATCCGATTAAAGAGACTAGTTGTTTGTAATCCGATATATGCTTCGTACGGGGCAGACACTATTCAAGCCCCAGGCCTTGCATGTGACATCCGATACTGGATCGCAATACGCAATATACGTATACTACGCCTGATACAAATTATATATTCCATTAAGAATATTTCTAGAGAATTGGGTAGGCACAATGCTTTGCTAGAAGCCAACCATGTCTCGTAAATCGGTAAAAACGTAGTACGAGATACGTACGTGTTCCGATAGTCCGACGACCGGATTTACTGCCAACATATCCAGGGATCTATTGGGTCGCTTCCTGAAGATTCACTGATGACGTATGATTCGAGCATAATTAATCTGGGATTAATTACGAAGAGATTTTATCTAGGATAAAATACTATTTGAAGAGAGAAAACGATTAATTTTGAATTAATCGATAAAATAATATATTCGATATATTAAACAAAATTAGATTTCGACGCAGAATTAATTGGATTTTAATTCGGGCAAACGAATTAATTTAGAATAAATTCGCGAGCGACGTGAATAGTAATTTTGCTAGGCATAATTATTTAATTAAATTTGATTTAATTACGTCGCAACAGAAAGTTCGTTAATTCGGAATTAGCGAACCCGAGCCCATGAGTGTTTACGGGCCCACACGGATTTAGAATCAAGTGGGACCCACATGTCACATCACTTATCACTTTAATTAACTTTTTGGTGATGGGTTTTGGTGAAGGAATGATGATGACTTGCCTTACACTCAAGTTGATGGAATGATTGAATATTACCTAAACTGGTTTTGGTATATGTTTTAATTTTGAGTTTTGAATATCAAAACAACCAAGTCACATATTTCACTTCATCTATTTCCTCTCCCAACTCACGGTTTTAGAGCAAAATTTTCCCCAAAAATTTTCTTCATTGCCGTGACTTTCCAAGGAGATTTAGAAGATTTGTAACAAATTTTCTAAAGTGCTAGCACACCAAGGAATCATCCAAGGTGATAGGGAAACTATCCTAAAATCTTGGAATCAACTCAAAAGCTTGGAGCTTGGATCTCTTCCCAAGTTGAGCTTGGCCGAAACTTAAACTTGGAGAAATTTTTTTTCAATTTGACGCATCCTAAATCTGTTCATTGTAAGTATGATTCCGCCATACTTCTTTATTATTCACTTTATTTTTCATTGCTTATATGATCTTGGATAAGTCTTAGAGACTAACAATGGTATCATGAGCCTTGAATAAGCATGAAAATTAATTTTAGGGTAAAATTTGGGTAAATTTGATTTGAGCATGATTTAACCAAATTGTTTGTTTGAGCATGCTTGTATATGGATAACTTGGAGTTATATGTGAATATTTTGAAGAAAATTGAATTGGAATAATTTTCCCCAATTTTATGCATGATGGCCGAATGTATAATAAACCCTAATGTCATGGTATTTTTTGTTTTTTGATCATTGGATGAGTTGAAAGACATGGTTATATTGATTTAAGATTCAATCGGATTGAAATCGGAATCGAATATAAAACCCTCAAAATGCCGTGACCTAGTAAGCATGGAAATGAGATGATTTTTTTTGTTTCAATAATGTGGGACATGTGTTGGACAAATTCAAGCATGATTAATTGATTAAATTGATATTTTGGAAATGTTAATTTAGATAATTAATTAATGTAATACACTTTAATTAATTAAATTATCAAATTTGGAATTTTAAAATTTAATTAGTTGGGCTTAATTTAGAATTGGGCTTAAATGTTGTATTTGGGCCTAATGGGCTTGGTTGGGCCAAGTTGGTTTAGGTCAATTGGATTAGATCCAAATTGGGTCTAAATCATTCCATTAAGTCCAAATATGACAAATGTGCCTTTTATGTTTAATTGGGCCTTATGGGTCGAAATTGGTTTCTTGGCAAATATGGTGATTCCTTAATTGGGCTTTGGTATTTGGGTTTGACCCATATTGACCAAAGTCCATGCCTTAAGAAAATAATTGAAAGCCCATTGGACTTTAATTAAACTACATTGGATGTTAATTGGGCTTTGAGACCTATTTAGATTAGATTTGGAATCTAAGTCGTAAAGGCACATTAAAAAGTGTAGTTATTTAATTTAGAATTAAATAAGGAAATAAATAGTATTGAATACGAATTAAATTAGATTTAAATTGTAGTTCGATATAATTCAAGAATTCATACTTTGAGTACTTATTCTCAAACGAGTTGGACTCGAGCAAAATCAAATCGTTGTTTGAACATTGGATGATCACTTAATTCAAAGATTAATTAATTGGATTAGATTGATTGAATAACATGCTTTGTGTGTATACATGGATGTGTTGAATGAATAATGTATATCAGATGGATATTAGAAGGGAAAGGGCAATTTTGGAAATTGTTGTAAATTTAGAATTTATTAAATTGGACCTGCGTGTCCAGCCTTATCTCTCTTGATTCTTTGTAATTTTATTTCTCACCTAATTCCCCTCAATGTTAATGAGGTTTCTTTCATTGTATTATGTAATTGGGTAGAAGTTAGAATAGTGCTAGCCGGGGAGAGAAATGGAGTGATTTTTTCTAGGACAAAACCTGTGAGATATCCATCCGCATATCATTATTAATTTATTTTCACGCCTTATTATGCTTTTAGAATGCATGCTTAAGGGTTGTATGATGAGACCTAACAAAGATAATAAATTGGTTGCCAATTTACGCGAAAAACCCTCAATAAATATTAAGCGTTTTCCTTCCATTGAGTGATTCTTACCCAAGATCCAAGATTGGCACTTGTTTGTTGGCCAAAGTCAAGACCTTTGTCCGTCGCGGATGTGTTTGAATCATGAAGGCTTTGTTCCATATCATATGTCTTGTCCAAGTTGTGATTTGTTGGCCAAAGTCAAGATCACTTCTTGTCCATCGACATCGATTACGAAGCTTTCCAAAGTCAATGGGTTCCGCTTAACTGGAATCATTAAGCTTGTTGTGCCAAAGCCAAGGCTTAGTTGATTCAGAGGAAAAAGGTTAGGAAAATATATTGGATATATTGGCATATATATGTTGTATATATGTTTCGGACTTGGAGGTCCACCTACTGGATCTAGGAATTGGATGAGATCCAATTGATCTTAGAGATCTACTTAGTTAAATATCATACAGCTTGTTGGCAAAGTCAAGGTTGTGTGTTATTTAACGGGATCCTAGCCCACTAGGAAACTAGGTTTCCCGAGTACTCAACAGAGGGTTAGAGGCTCGCGAAAAATAATGAGAGGCTAGTATTGAATTTGTAATTTCGTTCAAATACTTAGCTTTACGCGCTTTCAAAATTATTCGTCAATTATTTTATTAGTTGGACTAATATATTATTATTTTTCTTGTAACAGGTAGACTGTACCCATACATCGTTAATCGAAGAGTTGGACTATTACGGTTAAGATGACAGGAAAGTTAAACATTAGAGATATTGTCATGGCCGACAAAGTCTTTAATGACACAAACTTTCAGGACTGGGATATGAATCTCAGATTTTTTCTGGGAACCGACAAGTTACTATACACTATAGAGCGAACTCTTGGGCCTAAGCCCCGACCTGATCAATTGCTTGAGCTAAAGCTTTGGAAGACTTATAGCGATGACAACGCGACTGCTCAATCGGTAATGCTTGCCGCTATGCTCGCATTATCAATTCAGTCATCAAAACAAGGGATTGGATCCCTAAGAGATGATGGCGAAGTTGCATGATCTTCACCGATCTAACCTTAGATCGCAAAGATATGAGTTGCAGAAGAAGATCTTCCGCGCTCGAATGTCAGAGGGTACGTCTGTTGAGCAAAGTATGTCATAGATGATTGCTGACATTGAGCAGCTCGGACAGATGGTATTCGAGGCTGAGACTTCAGTAGATTTGATCCTACAGTCTCTCCCCGACACTTGGAGTGGGTTCATCATGAACTACAACATGTTGAACCAAGACCAAACTCTTGGAGAGTTGATGTCCACTCTGCGTGAGGCAGAAAATGAGCTCCTTAAGGGCAAGAAGTGCGAGGCGCACTATGCTTCAACATTCAGACTCGAGGGCTTGGCCCAAGGCCGCTGGAGGTGTCAAGAAGAAGAAGCATAAGAAGAAGGGCAATGCCAAATCGTCAAAAGGTTCTGTGAAACCTAAGGAAAAATCCCAAGATGTTTGTCTCCAGTGCGGCAAGCGGGATCACTGGAAGCGTAACTACACGAGTACAAGGCACATATGAAGGAAATCAAAGCGGGCAAGGCACCGGCTTCATGTATGTTTGTTATAGATATAAACATGTCTACTACTAGTTTAAAAAATTGGATTTTTGATTCTTGGTTGGGAACTCATAAATGTACTGATATGCATGATCTGTGGATTAGTAGGAGACTGACCTCAGGAGAGATTGACCTCCGCGTTGGAAATGGGACACAGGTCGCTGTTTTGGCCGTTGGCACTTTTGTTTTGGAATTGCCCTCGGGGCATATACTTAAACTTACAGACTGTTATTATGTACCTAGTTTGACTAGGAATATTATTTCTGTAACTATGTTAGCCCAATGTGGGTATACTTTTGTATTTAGAAACACTGGGTTTTTATTTATAAAAATGATATGGAAATTGCACTGCTGATGTAAATAATGGTCTATATATTTTGAATATGAATCAATCTCAAACATATAATGTAACAAACAAAAGGCTTAAGGTAGTAACAAAGATGAAACTTACATGTGCATTATCGTATGGGACCACATAAACAAGACACGTATATCCACACTTTCGAAGAGTAGGTACTTGGACGGATTTGATCCAAATTCATATGACGTCTGCGAATCTTATTTATTAGGCAAGATGCCTAAATCACCTTTTAGCGGTAAAGGTGTACGTGCCACCGAACTGTTAGCCCTTGTTCATAGTGACATTTGTGGGCCATGTCTAGCCAGGCTAGAGGTGGATATGAATACTTCTTCGTACCTTTAAGGATGATGCATCGTTTTATGGTTATATGTATCTTATGAGACACAAGTCGGAATCTTTTGAGAAATTCAAAGAGTTTCGACACGAAGTAAAAAAAACAGAACGGTAAAAGTATTAAAACATTACGGTCAGACCGTGGTGGCGAATACTTGAGCAATAAGTTTCTTGATTACTTGAAAGAATATGGTATTCTTTCACAGTGGACTCCTCCTGGAACACCGCAATTAAATGGTGAGTCCGAACGGAGAAACCGAACTTTGTTAGACATGGTAAGGTTTATGATGAGTCGCACAGAGCTACCTATTTCCTTATGGGGATATGCATTGAACAGTGCAATACTTATTTTGAATAAGGTTCCGTCAAAGTCTGTTCAACAGACTCCGTATGAAATATGGACAGGAAAGAAACCAGGTTTCTCATTCCTGAAGATTTGGGGGTTGCTGGGCATACGTCAAACGTTTGGATGGTACCAAACTTGAACCCATCGGATAAATGCCTATTTGTAGGATATCCTAGGGAAACCAAATGATATTACTTCTATCATCCATAAGAGAACAAAGTATTTGTTGCTCTACATGCGGTTTTCCTTGAAAAGGAATTCCTTAATGCAGTGATAAGTGGGAGGAAAGTAGAACTCGATGAAAATTGGAGTGATACTATTCCTGACACAGAATCCTTAACGGAACATAAATAGTCCATCAGGGATGAGACTGCACCACAATCTTCGAATACACAAGGACTGCGTAGGTCAGAGAGAGTCAGAAAACAACCTGAGAGGTATGGGTTTCTGATCTCACCTCATGTGGATTTAATCTTATTGAGGAAGATGAGCCGGCTACGTATTAAGAAGCGATACATGGTATCGACTCCGGTTTATGGCAAGATGCCATGAATTCCGAAATGGATTCCATGTACACCAACCAAGTTTGGACACTGGTTGATGCACCAGAAGGCGTAAAGCCTATTGGTTGTAAATGGGTCTTCAAGAGGAAGACTGACATGGATGGAACGTACAAACGTACAAAGCTACGCTTGTAGCGAAAGGGTATCGTCAACGACATGGTGTCGATTACGATGAAAATTTTTCACCAGTTGCCAGGATTAAATCCATTCGGATAATGCTTGCTATTGCTGCATATTTCGATTACGAGATATGGCAGATAGACGTCAAAACCGCTTTCCTTAACGGAAACCTTTTGGAGGATGTTTATATGCAACAGCCTGACGGTTTTGTCGTACCAAGACTTGCAAACAAGGTTTGTAAGTTAAATCGATCCATTTATGGATTGAAGCAAGCATCGCGTTCTTGGAACCAACGTTTTGATGAGATCATAAAAGAATATGATTTCGTTCAAAACGAGGATGATCCTTGTGTATATAAGAAGGTTAGTGGGAACGCACTGACTTTCATTGTCCTTTATGTTGATGATGTATTGCTTATTGGCAATAACATTCCAATGTTGACATCGGTGAAAGATTGGCTTTCATTAAAATTCTCCATGAATGATCTGGGAGAAGCAGCCTTTATCTAGGAATAAGGATCTACCGGGATAGATCTAGAAAGCTGCTTGGACTCTCCCAGAGCACGTACATTGACAAAGTGTTGAAGAGATTCAACATGGATCAGTCCAAGATGGGACCATTGCCAGTGTCACATGGCATCACTCTATCTAAGGACACGTGTCCTAAAACTCAAGATGAGAGAGACAACATGAGTCGGATACCATCCGCCTCAGTAGTCGGATCGACCATGTATGCCATGATATGTACGTGACCTGATGTCTCATATGCTTTGAGCATGTGTAGTCGCTATCAGGCCGATCCAGGTGATGGACACTTGATGGCGGTTAAGAATATCCTTAAGTATCTTAGACGAACTAAGGATGCTTTCTTAATCTATGGAGATGGAGAACTTGAGGTAACTGGGTTTACCGATGCAAGTTTCCAAAATGGTAAAGACGACTGTAAGTCACAATCCGGGTACATATTTTATTTGAATAACGGAACAGCAAGCTGGAAATCTTCCAAGCAAGAGACTGTTGCCGATTCAACAACAGAAGCGGAGTACATTGCTGCAGCTGAGGCAGCAAAAGAGGCATTTTGGATCCGTAAATTCCTAATTGGATTAGGAGTAGTTCCGTTAGCAGCTGAGCCTGTTCCATTGTATTGTGACAATAATGGGGCTATAGCGCAGGCTAAGGAACCACGGTCTCATCAACGATCCAAGCATGTTCTTCGACGTTTCCATCTGATTCGTGAGATCATACATCGTGGCAATGTGAAGATCGAGAAGGTCGCATCAGATGACAACATTACAGATCCGCTGACGAAAGCTATTCCTCAGCAAAAGTTTGAGCGACATGTACATAGTTCAGGTATTAGATGCTTGAGTGACTGGCTATAGGCCAAGTGGGAGATTGTTAGACAATTATGACCCATAGCGTCACTATTTGTAAAAGACATTGTGGTTTTTGTACAAATTAATCATGTAGCAATGGAAATTGCATTTTATCATTTTGTAATTTGATTACTTAAATATATAAATGATAAAAGTACATATGATTAGTTCCAGATTATAAGATATGAGACAATATCAATCCATAAAGGTTTAATCATTATATATCCCTAGTCATAGTATTATCGAGACTGGACATCGGTAATGCGGAATAGACTAGTATTGCACTTATGTGTGTTATGGAAGCGTAACAACATAGTTCTCATATATTTAAGTATTGGATACTTATGCAAGTGTGATAGGAGGTTGTGTTTACCGATGGTATGGAAACAGCTTCGCTCTGGATAGACCCCGCGGAATCCCATTGGTAGTATGACTATGTGTCTATGGAAGTCCGCATCAGGGTAGGTGTATTTGGTCTTAACCTGAACTTGCATCGCTAGTGCTTGTGACAATCAATACGCTTTGGGTTTGGTCGTCCATGACTTTAACAGGTTCTGTGTACGCCTCTTCTGGGTTTATTGAGAATCGTAGTGTATTGGGTGTGATGTCAAGATGGAAGTATCACTTCAGTCATATGGAGATGTTGATCACGCAGGGATACAAAACTGGTACTCTAATAGGTTGCAACCATCGGGATAATATGACATGGTCATGATTATCTGATTAAATAGACTAGTTGCTTGTAATCCGATATATGCTTCGTACGGGGCAGACACTATTCCAGCCCCAGGCCTTGCATGTGACATCCGATACTGGATCGCAATACGCAATACTACGTATACTACACCTGATACAGATTATATATTCCATTAAGAATATTTCTGGAGAATTGGGTAGGCACGGTGCTTTGCTAGAAGCCAACCATGTCTTGTAAATCGGTAAAAACGTAGTACGAGGTACGTACGTGTTTGGATAGTCCGAAGACCGGATTTACTGCCAACATATCCAGGGATCTCTTGGGTCGTTTCCCGTAGATTCACCGATGACGTATGATTCGAGCATTATTAATCTGGGATTAATTACGGAGAGATTTTATCTAGGATAAAATACTTTTGAAGAGAGAGAACGATTAATTTAGAATTATCGATAAATAATATATTCGATATATTAAACG